>OY735263.1:4054865-4291865 GCA_963457715.1 Argyresthia albistria
TTCAATGAAATGAACCATAAAAGTTCATTTCAGTAAGTATTCGAATGATTTTTTGATTCGAAAAATATTTACCCCATTAATTAAAATTTAAAGCTTCGTGAAGAACATAAGACTCGATTGCTCGTAACTATAAAATATGAAAGTTTAATCGGTATACTCTCATAAGGACATAGGCTGAAAAACTTACAATTTAAAATAATAGACGTCGGAGAGAGAGGGAAGCAATAGGTTTCTAAGCCAGTTGCCTAGTTTGCGAAGCCTTCATTGTTCAGTTTTGCAGCGCAGCAAGTCTTCATTATGAACTTTATGCCACAACTATTTCTACAGAACCCGTAAGCACATTAAAGATGTTTTGCGAAGCGTTATAACCGTTCGTGTTAGTCAACCATTCTACCCCCAACCTGTTTCTACAACCAGTAGGTCTTCTCAGATAGTAGTAAGATTCAGATTTCAAGGGAACGGTGGTCTGATAGCAGTGGTAGTATGCGAGGTGCATTACATAAGTGGAAAAGAGTACGCTTGACTGGTGTGTGAGAACATTTTGAATATTGCCTACTAAATGTGCAGATGTTTTACTACATATAGGTACCTAAAATAAGTGCCTTCACCGCAAGTGACCAGATGATAGCATCGCTAGTGTTAACAGAGTGGCTCAAAGTTGGGAAAATAATTATTTAGAATAGAATAGAATAGAAAGCACATTTATTCAACTATTACAATACACAAAACACAGCAATAACAAATTATAAACAGAAACAAGTAGGAAATAAAATATACACAAGACAAAAAGAACAGTAAAAATAAGGTCGGGCAGAACGGAGCCATGAAGTGTGTACAGCAACAGCGAAACGGCTCCGACTCAGCATGTGTTACAGGACCTCCAGGAGATTCTGCAACGCTGATATTCTGTCGGTACGGATTTACTAACAATACTTCAGTCCAGACAAGTCAAGCTCATCTTTGTCTTAAAACAATTGTTAATTTATTAGAAAAAAAAACTTTATAAAACGATATTTTAAACTAGCTATTGGTACCTACCTACTAAACATATTTGAAAAGATTTATGGTTTTAACTAGTTTGATGCTTCTCAATACAAGTTCTCACGCATGAGATGCAGGTTTGAGTCCCGGTGCTGACCATGATGACCTACCGGCTTCAAGGACCAATGTTGTATCTCTATAATTGTATATACAAAATACAAAAGCTTTATTTCAGTAACAAACTTAATTTTGGATTACAGGTTGATTGTAGCTTCCTTTTAAGTAAGAAATACCTGAACCAGGGAGCCCCGCTCTTTCTTATTTGGGTATCATTATAGGTATTGAGTATATGAAATATATAGAGCCTGGTAGTCAACTCCGTGTTGTAGGCTAGAATTCAATGGAAACACCCTCGTGTACGCACATCACTATTTTATTATCTTTAGCATTACAGGATAAAATTATAGCGATTACATTACAGGATAGAATTAAAGCCCCCCCTAATTTTTTTATTTATTCAGTTTTTGTATAAAAAACGTAAAGCGGTTCATAGAATACATCTACGTACCAAGTTTCAACTGTGTAGTCCTAATAGTTTTGCAATAAAGTTGCTGTGACATACGGACAGACGGACGGACGGACAGACAGACTTGACGAAACTATAAGGGTTCCTTGTTACTCTACGGAACCCTAAAAATGACCATTTTTATAACATGAGCTCGTTGATTGAAATTATTCATAAAGCATAAAGCATTACCTAATTAAAGTAATAACATTTAACCTTACAATTGCTTTATTAAATGTTAATTTAGTCATTTTCTTGCTATTTTATTTGAAGTCATCAAACAGTCTTAGGAGCCAAGGAAAAGTACCTAAGTACCTGTATTATCTTCATGTTCTCTTTGTATGTTATAATGATTGACACAAGTAACATCTATGGCCACAAAGATCAAGATTTTTCAAAATGGCGGAACGTAGGTATGCCAAAATGAATTTAAGATTTTATATGTATAATTTATAGTTATTTGTCAAAAATACCTTCGCTACTAAAATACTAAATGTTTGTTTCAGTGGAATAAAAACTCCTTTGCAGCTAAAATATATAAAAATATTGCAAATGTTCCTTTGGCCCTCTGGGGCGTGGCCAGCACATTTGTTCGGGGAATCTGTGGCTTTGTGTTTCCGCGTACTAAGAGTTTTTCTACCGTTTCATACAGTCTTTGTTATTTTTGGCGAAATATACTACTTATATTGCTACTATGAGAGAATAACCTTTTTAGATCTCGGACACATAGTTGTCAACATTTCTTTAACTTTCATAACTCTTGTAAGTTTTGGTGTTTCTTCATGATTATTTAACTTTTATCATGGCTTTGAAAATGTGTAATTTCCTTTTAGAAAGAAAAAATAATTGCGACACCTTTCAAAAGATAATTTTAATTTCATCATTAACTCATTACTCTTTGGGAAACTTAAAACTGCGTCTTGTCTACAAACCAAAATATATTTTTTACATTTAATAATATTATTTCATATTTCACATAGGCGAGACAACTTTTACCAATATTTAAAACTTATGAGTTTGTTATAAAGGATTTCATAGACAAATTTCATATGATGCATTATAAGAACGACGAAGAAGATTATTTCTTAAAGGTTTGTTGTGATAATGTTTCTATACAAAAACCTGTTGCTCCACTAATGCCAGCCTTCCACTAAAAAAGGGTAATGTGCGAAGTGGAGCCAGCGAGCTGAGAGGACCGGATTGCATACAAAATATCTCTTTTTCAGTGGAAGCATTCCAATGAAAAGTAGTAGTTTGGTACACAAGGGGTGAAAGAGAGCTATTTCGGACGAAGGTCCAATTTGGAGCCCGTGCAAACTCGCAAAGGGCGCTAAGGATTGAGACTAACCTAGATATTTAGAAGCTTGAGCGAGCGAAGCGAATGAGGACGAATTTGATTCGAGGGTGAAATAGCTACTTACACCCCAAGTTAAGCACAGTAGGTAGGTACTTTACATCATTCGAGCGAGATAAATCAAACGGAAGGACTTAGAACGACTGCGGTTGCAGATGCTTAAGCATGCCGGTTTTTTAAATGTAGATTAGTGTATTTATAGACGATATAAAAATACGGGAAGCGTCGGAAATCTGTAGTTTTAGAGTTACAATTTTAATAATCGCCATTTCAAGCATTCAGTACACGTGGGGATGTGAGATTATTAGGGTGGGAAAAAGACAAAAATGGCTGATTTTGTATCGAAAAAGCCGTTGAAAGTTCACAGACCTCGAGGTCAACAAAAACCGTCTCGTGTGCATGAGCGTTTACTCACTAAACCGGTGCCAGTGCCGGGCCGCGGCCGGGGCGTGTTAAAAAACGGCTAAACGCGGTTTCCCTAACAATTTATGAAAAAAAAAACTGAGTCGTACGTATCGCCACACTGTCAAGCATAGTTAGTGGTAGTCTGTGGTAGGTTCTTCGTCATGACATGAACATTTAAACATCAGAGTGTGTAATGAAATTTAAAATGGAACGGTTTCTAGTTTTCAACCGACTTCAAAAAAAGGAGGAGGTTCTCAATTCGACCCGTATGTTTTTTTTTTTGTTTTTTTTCTATGTTTGTTACGCGATAACTCCGCCAATTATGAACCGATTTGAACAAATCTTTTTTCGGCGTATAGGTAATACCTCAAGGGTGGTCCCATTGACACCAGGTCAGGATCTGATGATGGGATCCTGGAGAAATCGAGAGAACTCTTCAAATATTATAGGCAGACCTATAGTGATTTTTGTGTTTTTCATAATAACTCGTGCAAATGCACATAGCATAATATTGTGATGCGGAACTGCTGATGAAGACCACATATGGCCACCAGATCTGCTCAATACTAGGTACAAATACAATGCGTGGCTGACGGGCAGGCAACGCATAGCCTAAACCGGTGGACCTAGAGCCATGAAACTTTGTACAGGGGTTCCTTAGTCGCGTGGGGTAGCACTGATATAGGATTTGACAAAATTAATTCCCCAAGGGGGGGGGGATAAGGGGTTACAGTTAGTATTAAACTCAATCTAATCAAATAGGGTTTGTGGAAGTCGGTTTTTTTTAAAGTTTACTTTTTGTTTCAATTATCATTGCCCGGATTTGGAAACGCGAATTTTCACGGACTCTTTTGACAACAGCAAAATCTCTTTCCTGAGCTCGGATGATGTAGGAGTTTTTTTGTATGCAGCCCGGTCCGTTCAGCTCGCTGGCCCCTTTCCCGCTCATTTCCCTTTTTTTGTGGAAAGCCGGCATAACACATGTTGAAAAACCGAAAAAATAATGAACCTTATAGTGAAATATCAAAATCGTAATTCAATAATGAACTCCTGTTTTTATAGACATATGCATTCACGGATAAATTTTCATACATCTTCGCAATTTACCAAATGACAATGATGGTCTGCGGCATGTCACTGTTCCAAATCTTGCCAATTTATAACAACTACAAGATGGGGACGTTTCATCATCCTCGTGACATGAACTTGTCCTTGGACTTTGCTGTATACTACAAATATCCATTTTTTAGACAGGTATTCTCCATTACTTTCATCGTCATCAATGATTTATTCATTGTCACTCTTCAAGTATATTTTATATATCTCTTGTGACTATTAGCTGTGCTGCGTTTTCCGACCTTCAGATGTTTGGTGTAAGCTGAAAAAAATATTTTTTTTCTACAATGAAGCAGTGAATCAGTTCTTCATCTCCATGAGAATAAGAATTTGGTGATCAAACCTCATCCTAGGTAGCCGTTAATTCAATCATTTTGCTATCCAGGAAGAACACTTTTATAAGAGTACAATCTGGAACATTTACCTGTGCTACAATACGTCCACATCTGTATGTTGCATCGATCTGCTACTGACCCTCATGATATTTCAAGTCATCGGCCATATCAAGGTTTGCTTTAGATTATAAATCAAATGTCATGCTACATTCTTAGGCTACATTCAATGTTTTATTTTCAGTTTATTTATCTGCGCTAAAGGCATTACAAGAATTATGTAAGGTTTTATAAGTTTTTATTTCCTTAGAAATATATTTTTTGTGTTTTATAATTATTAATTGTTTCTGTTTTTTATAAAAAAAGTGGCCAAGTGCAAGTCAGACTCGCCCATGAAGGATTTCATGGTAGCAATTTATTATATGACTGGATTTTCTTTGTGTTGTAACTTTGTTTTTTATAGTGTTTGCATGAATGACAACTTGTTTGCGGTTTGTAATAAATATTTTATTTATTAAAAACTGCTTATTATATTTTGTTCACACCAATTTTCGTTGAAAGTTTATATTGAGATACACAGAATATATATTTTTTATTTTTCACTCCCTTAATTTTAAAGTTAGAGTGGGGGTGGACACAATTTTTTCCACTTTTGAAGGGTCTGTCTCTTTAACAATTGACCTTCAGAAAAAATGATTCAAGGAACCTCAACGTCATTTTTAAAGACCTATCTATAAACACCCCAAACATATAAGTTTGATGAAAAAAACTTATAAGTTAGTATTTAAGTTTGATGTATAAACATATAAGTTTGATGAAAAAAAAAGTTCCAAGTATGGGGATGGTCCCCTTTATATATTTTTTGTTTTTAATTTTTGTATTAAAATCGTAAAGCAATTTACAGGATACATCTACATTAGGCCGGAGTGAAAAAAAAAATATTTTTCGCATTTCATTAACCCTGTATTACTAAACTTAGCTATGGCTAAAGAGCTTCTCAAAAATATAAAAAATATTTTTTTTAGAAATCATCTTCAGGTGGCGCAGAGGACTTGAAATATGTTAAAATACAGATTTTTTATTTTATATAAGGACTATTTCTATTCTATCCACTTTAACTTTTATTATTTTAATTAAAAGTACTAATAATTAAAAGAATAAAACACGTTTTTATCATTTCAGTCTTCAGTTGTATCATACGCATTTGGGGTGGCTAGTTGAACTTCAGAGAATAACTGAGATTTTGTGTTGAACGTTGGTATTTCTTGTTTAGATTTTATAATAATTTATTAGTTAATAATTTACTATAGTAATACCACGTTATACTAATATTTACATTTTTCGCATCCACCCCGCAATTATTTTTTTTGGAAATTTCCGTATTTTGCCATATTTCAAGTCCTCTGCGCCACCTGAAGATGATATCTAAAAAAAATATTTTTTATATTTTTGAGATTCTCTTTATCCGTAGCTAAGTTTAGTAATACAGGGTTAATGAAATGCGAAAAATATCTTTTTTCACTCCGGCCTAATATACATACCAAGTTTCAACGTTTCAACTGCGTAGTCCTAATAGTTTTGGATTGAAGTTGCTGTGACACGAACGGACAGACAGACAGACTTGACAAAACTATGAGGGTTCCTAGTTTTTCTAACGGAACCCTAAAAAGTATGTCTTGGTATAATTTGACTTTCCAGCTTCTAAGGCATAAACTTGACCATATACCACTGCCAAAGTCAATGGATAATAGAAACATCTTGCAAGGCTTTCATTCAATGAACAACTCGACAGAAGCTGAGATGTATGACGAAGAAGAAAACAAAGCAATCCACATGAATCTCATAGAAATTGTAAGCGATCACAGGAAAATCGTTACGTACGTAGTCTATGTATTATTTTGGATGAGATATTATTTTTATCATACATCAGAAAGGGGCCGCAGGTGGTCCAAGAACTGACTAATTGGAAATCTGTACTGATGGCTGAAAGGATGAGATGAAGATGGTGATAAATAGATGAGAGATTTAGGTACCTATGCCAGTATCGTAACAGATCTTTTGTCTTTTCCTGGAAAAAGTATTTTACTCAAACAAAGCGAATAAACTACTTGGAGGAGCCAGACAAGGTGTCCGGCAATTACCTCTTGCAGTCGTGCTGTAGCGACCGGAAGGTCAAAATCAATGATTGTCGAGCTCATTTTCAAAAATGGTAACCTAGTAGTGCAAAAAGTTTTTATTCGATCACCCCGTTCCGAGTCACGCCAAAATCGATTACAGCGTCTACGAAGCCGTTCCGAGTCAGTTTTGGTGATATGAAACAATGGCATTGTAGACGCTGTAATCGATTATGGCGCTGACGGTGATGCCACGAAACAGGACTAGATCTATGTGACGAGGGAGCCTAAAAACAAATGAGCGGGATTTCTTTTTGCAATTTTCTTTCCGTACTTAATGTCTTGTGTTCCAAATAAATTGTGAAAATTGAGTTTTAAAAGCAAAGAATCATCTAATTTAATGTGTTTAACACCGCCGGACATTAATGGAAGCGGAGTTTATGATAGAAAATTTTCCGCCGAGGTCAAAGGAAAAATACAAACTTGCATACGAAAAGTTCGCGCAGTGGAAAATGGACAGAATATGAAAGACTTTGGTGGAAAACGATTTTCTAGCCAGTTTTATCGAACTTTCAAAGATAACGAGGACCTAATCTCTTTGGAATACTGACTCCATGCTGAAGAGCACGGTTTTGTTTTGATGAAGCATAAACGGATAGGAATTTTAGTGTACAGTTACTAAAATTACTATCCGTTTATTTACCAATTGTTATTGTTATTAAATTTTTACTAATTAGGTATATTAAGGTGTTTTTATTTCATTAAAATTAACTTAACTTAATTATGTATAAATGTATCCACACAACCATTACTTATTTATTTATAATATACCGCATACTTCACCTTTAACATATCTCAAAATCTCAAATTCAAACATTCAAGCTTAACTCTCAGAATCTTAAATTTTAGTTTACTACTTTGTTTTTTCCAGTTTTATTTTAGTTCGTCATATTATTGTCTCACACCTACTCACATCTCTACCCGATAGCTTATAAGTAATAACTGACAGCAATCTCTGTACAGCATCCACGATACAGGTTAGACCTAGTGTGGAGACCACAAGTAATCTACCTCAATCTAAGTACTTGTATACTGTATTGTACGTGAACTTTGTATATTATCTGCAACTGGCAAATAAAGACTTTTGTATTTGTATTTGTATTTCATATTACGAGCATTGTTTAAGTAAAGCACTATACAAGCCTTGATCCACAATGACTGCACTGCTGGCCACGCTATGATGGCCTCGAGCTTAGCTTAGCTACGATCTCGGCCTTTAAGCTTGGTCAGCATTGTAACCTTTGATGTCCGCGCTGTAAAAGCCTCGATCTTCGGTCGCGGCCTTTATTCTAGCTTGTCTTTCAATGGTTTCAATGCTGACCGCGCTGTGTCGGACTTGAGCTGCGCTACGCTGCGCTTTCGGCCACCAGCAGCGCGACCAGCAACGCCGCCATTACAGACGCCATGTTGTCGTTTGTAGTTTGTTTAGTTTTTTTTGGTTCTGCTTGCATTTGTTTTTTTTGCTACCAACTTATCATCTTTCATAATTATGTTTTTGTTGTCGAATACATTTTTTCAGATTTTCTAATACCATATCGGATTTTTTTGGGCCGATGTTGGCTCTCAACTATCTTTATCATTTGATGGGAGGATGTATTCTGCTCGTAGAATGTTCGCAAAAGGTATGCAAGAATTAATGTTTGAACCTATTAATATTCCCAAAGTTGTTAATTCTTTGTGAGAACAACTGTTTCTGTGAGAGAATCTGTCTTCTTCATCAATATGTTTATGATTCTCTATATAATTACAGGATCCTGGTGCACTTGCTCGGTTTCTCCCACTGACAGTGATTACTTTTGGACAACTTATTCAACTGTCTATTATATTTGAGGTTGTGGGATACATGGTAAGACCAAAAACAACAATAAAAAATCTGTCAAGTGCGGGTCGGAATCGCATATGAAGAGTACCGTACCATCGTACAACAAAAGTTAAGCACTCAAAACAATAAAACAAAAAGAAAAACAAAATTAAAAAGCCTAGGCCCAGTGATTTAACTCACGGCCTACGGATTGAGCGCCTACAACAAACCGGCAGAGCTATTACAACGATGTGGGTTGACGCGAAATATACCATCATTTTGAAATGCGTGGATGTATCAAAACAAGTCTCTTGTATGGGGACCCCCTTTAATTTGTAGTATCTCTCGCATTTCAGTATTTCTTGTTGTTGTGGCATTCTGTGAAAATTTTAACCTTCTAGCTATTACGGTTTGTGCTCAAGGAACCGCTGACAGACGGACGTACGAACGGAAGGATGGACGGACGGACGGTTAGACGGACAGCGGAGCCTTAGTAATAGGGTCCCGTTTGGCATCCTTCGGGTACGGAACCCTAAAAAGCAGCTTCCTTTTTTAAGTACCTATGATTAAAAAAAACTTTCATGTGGGGAAAGATTTAGTAATCTTCCAACGATCTTTTGGCGCGTGAGTGACATTTACAGAGAGGCGCCAGTTCTACGCAACTAACTTGTCCAAAAGCGTTAGTTCTACCTATCACCGCAAGCCAAAAGATCGTTGAAAAGCTGTAGTGTATTTTGACTTGTGTTATTTTAGAATAATTAGTTTAGGCAACCGATTTCAGAGTGAGAAGTTAATTGACTCAGTATACCAAGTGCCCTGGGAGTATATGAACGTGAGCAACCAGCAGTCAGTTCGATTTATATTGAGCCGTATCCAAACACCCCTTGAGGTCACGGCCATGGGCATTGTGCCTGTCGGAGTAAAAACTATGCAGTCGGTAGGTATAAAATACTGTTTTGCTGTACTGCTTACAGTGGCCGCTATGGGCAGTTAATAATTAAAATGTTATAAAATTGTTATGAGACAATGAACTCAATCAAACAATACAGAACAGATGTTTTTAATTTTAGGTTAATGGCGGTCACTGCCTGCTGGCTGTGTGATTCTGTGACACACTGGTATGATCTCATAACATAGGTTATGTTAATAAGAAAACAATTATTTGTGTTCTAGTGGTGTTTAAAAAAAATAACTTCGTGAAAACTTTAACTCTGTACCTCTATAGATATAGAAACAATTATCGAAAGAGTCGTGAAGTACCTCTTTATTGCATTCCTATTTTGCAATGCTATCTCAAGTTTTCTTTGTTGCAGATTCTGAAAACGACTCTATCGTACTTCGCTTTTCTTCAAACTCTTCAAGAATGAATTGTCATCATTACGATCTTTTCATTTGTCATCATCATCATCATTATGTCATCGCTGTGGCCTGTGGCTTCTTCTATCTTCTATTTATTTTATCTTATTAATAGGTAATTTGACACTTAATAATAGTAGATGGTTTACTAAGGTAGTAAAGAACTATTTTTAGGGCGAGAGTGTTTTTTGAAACCCGAGCGACCGAGTGATTCTAGTGTCGAGCCCCGAGTGTAACGAGGGACTCATAAGTAGAATCCTGAGGGTATTTTCCTCTTGAGGGACTCAAATAAGCTCAAAATGCATTTTCAGAAAACCGGATCTGAAGAAAGATCGGATTATCTATTTTTTGTCGAGTACCTACGCATTTTAGTTTCTCATTTTGCGTTAATTCATTTACACCTTGTATAAGGGGCAAATATATGTAGTGTGTACTTGAACATGTATAGCTTGCCTTTGCACATACCTTCTCTGTATTTTTTTGTGTTTATATACGACATTATACATGTACTGATGAGTTTAGTTCTCTTATTTGCCACCTGGATATATAATTATTTCCTTTTAAATTTAACTCCTAGTGGAGTGAGAAAACCACAGACTGGCTCCCAGTAAATGCAAAGAGAAAGCGTGGCAGACCCAGGAAGAGGTGGAGTGATGAGTTGGGTCTATGGGATAAAGAGTGGAAGGAGACCGCTCAGGATCGAATGGAGTGGAAGAGACCTTTGCCCAGCAGTGGGATATTATAGGCTCATAAAAAAATAAAAAAATAAAAAACAGTGGAGTGAGACTTTGTCTGAAATTGGTCAGACCTCTTTCAAAGGCGTTGTACTCAGTCGAGTGACTCGACCTAGAAGCTGGTTTCTTCTGATGTTATAATGGTGGTAGGTAGATGTAGGTTTGAATGCCTTTTTATTTGATTTGATTGCCCAAATTGCTTAATGGGTTGGTTTCTATCGTGTGCGCTAATTAGTATCATATATCAAAACAGAAGTGCCACATCATTTATCCAAACGGGGCTACGCAGAAGTAGTTATTGATATTTTTGGATTTGCTTCTATGATTCACTTACTTTATTTGATGAAATTACTAATTGAATAACACATTAGCAGTTTTGATACTCGTACTTAAAAGCGCATGTGAATAAAAAATACTTTACACCACACCACTCCAAAACCAAAATCAGAAACTTGCAACAAAGAAACTATTAGGCGTGTAATTTCAGTTGTAGAGCAAACTTCAGCGAGCTAAGTAGACGAGCGCATTCTTCCTAACTCCTTCCTTGAAAGCCTTTTTAGTGAGAAGCTCATTGCTTTTAGTCGAATTTGCAAGGAAGGGCGTGGCTCACACGCCTCACTGCTCGCGATGAATGCAATTAGCTATTTTACTATCCAGAGAAAATCTAGAGCAGGCTAAAAATTCTTTTTTAATTTATCATAAACGAATTTTCATTATATTTCACAATAGACGAAGGGAATATAATAATGCTTATTATTGTATGCTTGTGCATTACCTGTATTTACCATAAAGGGTAAAATTATAAAATTAAATCAATATTACCAACTTGCTAGTAACTTTGTTATCTTATCTAATACCGTGTAAATACCGACTTGTATTATTTCTGCGTAACACGGAACCACGCACAAACCTTCGTGTTTTCTTGGTTCTTTCAAATGTACTTGTATTATATTTTGGTGTACAATAAATAAATAAAAATAAAAAAACACACGCCTAATACTAGACAAAATTCAAATGAATTCTGCCATATTAAAGGTTGGGTTGGTTGGTATAGCATCATATGACTATAATTGCATGATACTTAATAGGATATTTATATATCAGCACCACAAAAATATAAACAGGTACCTATTTCGGAACTTATTTTGTCTGTATCGTAAATGGGTGATTCCATTATCGCGGGTGCAACCATTAGACACACTCAAGGCATCCTTCTAATAAAACAAAAATAAATTATTTATTTATTTTTCTTTGGAGGGTACCTTCTTATTCTATAGATTCGTTTATAATAATTTAAATAAAATTTATAAATAGCCACAAGAGAGGTTAAAAGTGCTATTGCGGGTGTAACCAAATCGGCCTTCCTCTCCAGATCATAGTACAAAAACACAAAAGGCTTTTTCTTTCTCAAAAGTTATTAAGTTAGGATATTCTGTCTCGATGGAGCGCGTAGGAACACACAAATCACAGAACAACTAAAGATAATATCCTGCATAAATTACATGTGTACCAACTGTGCTTCATTGAGACGGATCAATAAAATATGTATTAGATGGTTCATTAGTTTGGAACAAGCGACCGAGATCACGCATAAACCATGTAGGTTTCCGGTCCGTAAACTTATGTAGTTTTAAACAATTTCATTTTGTAACATGAATAAAAAAGTGCTTCAATGCTTCCTTCCAAAGTCATGCACTTTGAGTAGGTAATCTATAATATCAAATTGTTGGCCCCTTTTCATGCGGGCTGACGAAGATTTCACCCTTCCTCTATCTCAATCTATACCGAGGTCGCATTAAAATTGTGGAATCGACACAAGGAACAAAGGCGGTCACGGAAAGAGCTCCCACGGGATGTCGGCGCTTGTCGGAACAAAATCGCTGATCAAATGATCACGGCTCTTCCGAGACTGTTCCGTGTGATAGGGAGTAGTGTTGGTATAACGGCTTTATTTTTTTAACATGCTAAATGGAATATGCTAAATTTATTTAGCATGCTTATTTACACGCTAAGTTATAACGAAACGAACGCGTCGAACGCTTTTTGATTCGTCGAGAAAGCGCGCGAAATCACGCAACATCCAGCGCGGTCGCGAGCAACCGGTCGACTGATCACGCCGCGCTGTGCTATTTTTAACGTAACACTACAAAAAGTCCGCTGGCACTAGCAGCGCGCAAAGCGTCGGTCCGTTTCGTTATTATATAATAGCTCTACTTGATTCGACTAATAGCATGCGCTTTTCGTTATAAGTAAATAACGTGATGCTTTTAACGGCTTTACGTTATATTAACCACCAACCACTAATAGGGAGGTCCCGAACCGCGAGCATTCTTATGTGACGTACCTAACTATTTCAATATCAGCATCCAAGGACCGAATCGGTGGCTTTGCCTGATGGATACCGGCAGCTTTTTGAATATTTAGGTACCAAAATCTAAACGTAGCAAAATCCGACGAGCTTAATTAAATTACGGTGCCGAAAAAAATAACGAGGTCTCGTTTAGAATCGCATGGCAATCGAACTCCATAGCCAGTTACCTACCAGTTACTTTAATACTCGTCTCCGACTGTTGATAGATAGAAAGATAGATTTTATTCACTGTTTTAATACACACAAATACAAACGACTTACTGTATATAGCCAAAACTGCTATGCTATTGCCATCCACGAAACTCCCAGCGCCAAGTAGATGGACAGAAAATTCCTACATTTTTCGTATCTGGCAATGGCAGCGTATAAGAACGTCAACGTCAGAACGAAGAAAAAATAATCTGCTGCCGATCTCGTAGCTCGTAGATCGGACGGGTTACTCAGTTGACGAAGTAATATTTTAATTGGGTTTTAAAAACCAACTGATAACTTATTTCTTTTATAATATGCTTTTGGCACGGTAAATATTTCGGTGACGAAACATTTAGGTACCTTAAAAATAAATATCGGACGCTTATCAGTTTTGGTATCGATACATTTCGGTTGTTCAGTCTTTGCCAACATCGCCAGACCTTATTTTATATAATAGAACCTCGGAAATCGGAACGTTACATTGAATGCAAACGATGAAGGTATGGGGTTTCCTTTACAGCTAGCTTGGCGTTTTCCAACGCCGCCGGCCGAAGTAAATCGGCTGGCAATCATTGCCAGTCGATTTCCATGGCACTTTACAATTTCAAAAAATAAAAATTGATTTTTTTCCTCATAAAATTAACATAGCTGACAATGTACCACTTACACTTATATACACTTTAGACATGTTATGTTGTCGTATTTACATACAAAACCTACACAGCTTCTAATTGCAGATATGTAAGACCGAACTTTTAAGGATCGCGCACATTAGGACAGGCCGCAGTGTGCCGGGGCGGGGCAGGCCGCATCGCCTCATAGAAAAATCATGCGGCCCGTTGCGCCCCGAGCCGACACAGTGTGCGATAGTGCGATACTGCGCTGCGACCCGGCACGCTGCGGTCCGTCGTTATGTGCGCGATGCTTTAGAGGTCTAGGTTGTGTAAGTACATAAGACGTTGCAATGGCCATATTACTTACAATGTATTCATTAAGAGTAGCCCTTTCATTCATTCATTTATAAATAATTATTTATTGCATGCAATTATTTGAAAAGGTACATTAAAATAAAACACATGTACAACATAGGCCCTTGTTTTCAGTACTGTAGTACTGGATGCAATAGGTTAAATAGTTAGTTAACCTAAAATTGCTTGACTGTTTCACAAATCAGTAACAGTGACACAAGTTTGTGTGATCATTCTATTAGTTACACGCCTCTATTCCCAAAGGAACGAAGGAAACTTCCAATTGAGATAGATTATATACTTTTGTATGCTTTTGCAACGAGACTCGAAAAATGTTTACAAAACAATATTGAATAGGTACCTAAAAAGTTAAAAAGTTTCAAACACTAGAGACTAGGGTAGGGACTACTAAGGAAAAAAACTGGCATTTAGTATTTTAATTTTCCTGTCATTTTGTTACTTTTTTGGTTTTTTGTTTTTAATCATGTACCTACGTAATTTCCTAAATGTGCTTTAACTTGCTGGTGCGTGAATTCAATCTCCCTTACTCTGAGTTTTTTAAGCACTACTTAGCATTAAAAACAATGACAATCCTATGAGATTTCGCAATAAATCAGATAAAGTGACAACTTAAATTTTAAAATCTTTTTGTGCCACTCAGGGTTAACCACGCATTAAAAAAATAAATTAAAAATCGTCACTCAATATTCTGCTAAATATACAAAGAACGAACAGACAAAATTTAAGCAAAGGGAACATGCATCGTGAAGTTTTGTTATGTGTATGGCTTGTTCATTGCTTATTGAGTGATTGGGAAGCAAATTACCCAATTAAAAAAATATAAAATATAAAAATCATTTATTGAACAAAAAAAAAAGTGTAAACAGTAGTGTGACCCTGGTCCCCACACTAGGATACCCTGTGTTGTGGGAATCAGTTTCTTCCGTTTAGGGCAAAAGTTATTAAATAGTACACGTTATCAACTATTAACTATTAATTCAACTATTAATTCACGCGGAATTGATAATAACATTTGTTTATTTGGTCGTTCACACATACAAGCCTAATGAGTTCTTAAATACATAACGTAAACTAACGTGACTGATACTTTAACAGATACTTTTAGATCTTTTAACAGAAAAATGTACCTAAATGTAAAAAGTATTTAACTTTTAACTACGACATTAATTTCGAAAAAGCTTAACCTTACGATTACTACAGGTGTGACATAGCTAATGGAAAATTATGAAAATTTCATTTTGTTTTAAAAAAATATTTGAACTTTATCAAAGATTTTTGTTTAAAATCACCTGTTGTACTGTGATAATAACCGGAAACAAGACATGCTGGAAGAAAACAGATTGAAGAGCGTCGATTTATTAAATACGATTCATGTAAAATTGCAAACCGCAATACGAATACCTAGAAGTAATCTTGAATTTGTTCCAGTGTAAGTGTATTGGTAACCAAGACTGTTGGCTCAGGGAATAGTAGTAATTTATATCTTAGGTTTGAAGACGTTATATTTAAATGATTTATCAGTTCGTAGTATCGATCAGTCGCTGGTGAAGCTTGCTCGGCGCGCTGGGCTAACCTGACCTTGGTAAGGTGGGATCCCGCAGGAGTATAGGCTCCAACAAAGACCTCATTGTAAATAAAACCTCGACCACAGTTTATTTCCAGTAAATTGTAAACTTGTGTTTATGCTGCGTCTACACAAGTCAGTCAAATTGACTCATTCTTCAAACAGAACAATTCCTCTGGAACATTCTCAACCATTATTACTTTCAGCGCAAAGTGTTTCATTGCGTTGAATGTAATAAAGGTTAAGAGCGTTTCATGCGAGTTTCATTTGTTAGCGAATGGAAATATTCTCCGCTGTTGTGGAGGAAGCGAATTAAAATTCGTGGGGTCCTTGG
The DNA here is from genome assembly GCA_963457715.1 of Argyresthia albistria. NCBI lineage: Eukaryota > Metazoa > Arthropoda > Insecta > Lepidoptera > Argyresthiidae > Argyresthia > Argyresthia albistria. Next base: position 4,071,134 of record OY735263.1, read on the forward strand.
ACGCTCGTTCAAGTTCCCGAAACAAAGAAAAAAACTGTCAACTTACGCCAAGTTTAATTGCCTTAATAAATCTGGGGAGAAACCTGAAGTCGGGCCATTATAGCTGGCGCTTTTGGTCTACACCAGAGTCACGCGGAGAATGATTTTACATTGAGCCTTATTTCATGTTTCACTGGGAAAACTGGGAAAATATTTGGTAAGTAAAAATCAAATCAAATCAAAATCAAATTGGGCTCAAAAGGCCGATGTTTTGGAGACTACATCATCTTCTGGTTAATACCTGAATTTGAGCTAAAGAAATAATTTTCGAGAAACCAAATGAGCTCGGCCAAGATCTATCGTCTAGTACAGTCGAGTTCAATAATATTAGGTCGGCGATGAAGTTTCTTCGCATTTTGTATGAAGACCGACATGGTTCAGGGTTTCCTTTTTTGTAACAGGGCGACCACGCGAGGTGCATCTTTTACATAAAAAAATTGTGCTACTCTCTGACATAAAAATTTAGGTCCAAACAAATAAAAAATATATCTTCTGCCTTTATTTCTTCCATTTTTGTTCTATAACTTTAGAATGTATTGAATTTTTTCATTAGTTTCACACATTTTGACAGAAAGAAAAACAAATAAACTTTATATTAAAACAGCTATGGAATGCAATGAATAAATTTGAAACTTGAAACAAATGAAAAATAGTCGGAAACAACGTCATTTTACCATATTTTTTTCTTTTTAGGGTTCCATAGGTTTTTTCATAGGTTTTGAACTTCATCTGGATGTGGGTAGGAAATCGCAGGCCGTGGACTTTGGACGGGTATACGAGTACTTAACCAAAAATCTATTTAAAATTGAAATTAAAATAATAATCAATATTTCAACATGATCTTAAATTTCACGTCTTCCCACATTGTTGTGGTAGCGCAGCTGTTAAGGTGTAGGTTGCGCAATCCCTAGGTCCCGGGTTCAATTAATTTCTCACTTCTCATGCTCGTAAAGTTCGTCTTTATGTTGGGTAGGCTGCATAAAATCGGTTTTTATGCACTAGAACATAAAGTAAAATCTTTGTCTACTTAAGTCTCAGACACCAAAGTCTTCAGGTAAACAGCCACACGCACCTATGCTAAGTGCCACTGCCACGTATAAAAAATTATATTCGCGGCAAGTCCTTATTTTTCCTTTGTGTTGCAATTTGCAATTGTTTTTTGCAATAATGCTGTTTAATTTTTTCACAATCGAAGGCAGAGTGTATAACTCGTACATAAAACCCATTTTAACCTCGACTTGATTATCCACTTTCGCCTGCGGCTCGGGTTATGCACTTGTTGTAGGATCTGCTATTTATTTGTTTTATTGCGTTGTTGTACGATGGTACGGGACATTTCGAGTGCGAGGTAGTCAAAGGCCAAGATCAGATGAACAATTGGCATTTTGGACCTAAGATTAATTAGGTTATGAAACAAGAGATGAAGAACTAATTAAGAGTTCTGACCAACCCGCACATTTTCTGGCCCTTACCGACCGAGGGACGTCAGGACTACTCGTGTACTGAGATGCAAATGAAACTCTTTGTAACGAATCTTAAAGGATTTATCCAAAAAATTCTCGACCGGAACGGCACCGGGCAGCTACAAAAGAAAATAAATTGCCCGACCTCCATCCCGCAACTCGGTAAATATATTTTTTGACGTTGAGCTGTGTGAGAATGGCATCAAATTAAAAGTTTGCGAGTATTTGGAAACACTTTCCATATTGGCTCCGAAATTGTTTGTTGTGTTGCTTAGAATCCAATGTTTTGGAATGAATTTATTTTTTTACGTATCCTGATTCCGATGAATGGCCTTTAGGACGTGGGAGAGTTTTCCTGGCAGTTTGCTGGGGTTTTGATGCTGAAACTTTCACGAGTTGAAATATGTACTCTAAAAATATATTATGTTTTAATGAAATCCAAGCGACGACGTGGGTAAATTCCTGACAGGGTAGATGGATAAAGCTACAACCAGAGATGGTCGAGGCCTTTGTCTAGCAGTTGGATACCATATATATATGGTATCCAACTGCTATAGGCATATAAATATACACATATCCGCACGATTTATTCTGATAAATAAAAGAGTGTTTTCATCATGTTTTTTCACATACTATAGAATAGAATAGAACAGAAATAGTTTATTTTGCCTTAAAAAAAAATATACATAAAAAGTACAGTTAAATAGGGTACATTAGTTTAATAAGACAAAAAAGGGACGGTCTCAGCGTTTGCTTTGAGTAGCACAAACATGTTCTATCTCAAAGCGCTGGTTTTCAGACCGTACCTGTAAAGGAGAAGAGAAAAAAAATATATATATCAAAAACAAATAAAGTAACAAAACAATAAAATTAATAAAAATGACATAATAAGTATAGAGCTCTGTGGTCTTGTGGGCCTCCCGCCCGATCCTCACGCAGGAGATGCAGGTTCGAATTCCGGTGCCGACCATACACTAATGAGACAATAAACTCATAGATTAATTATTAATCCATGTATCAGACTATTGGATGACATAATAATTATAAGACAGCAAACAAACAGACGTATAACAATAAAAAAAACGGTTTTGAGATCACTAAACACCACCTATGTCACGCTAAAATGGAGTATTGAATTATTGTCTGAAAGTGGGCACAGTTGTGCCTCTGCCACCCCGTATGCGAAAAGGTGTGACGCTATGATGTCGTCGTTGTTGTTGTAAACACTACCTATAATATTGGGCTGAGTCGGTCATTTGTCTCTCAAGAAGCAGCTTACGCAGTTTTTGTTTAAAAATGAGCAACGACATCTTGCTACGAAGAGGAGGGGGCAAGTCGTTCCAAATTTTTGAGGCCGCATTTTGAAACCAGCGGTCTTGTGTTTCGGAATTATTAATTTGTTTTGTACTGTACCTCTAGTGTAATGTTTGTTAGAATCTTTTAATGAGGTAAGTTTATCCCATAGATATGTTGGGGTTTTGTTGTTAAGTATTTTATGTATTAGTCCAGCTCTGCGTGCAGACATCTTTAGAATGAATTTTTGGTTGAGTATTAGAGTTATAAAATTATTCATTATACTTCATTTTGCGTGACAGGGATTGAATAGACTCGTTCAAAAAAGTACTGCAAATAATGTAAGCGGTAAAGAAACAAGTCTAGTTTTTAGTACCCTCTAATATCTGTAGACTGTAACCACAGAAACACGTACGATACAATCACCCACGTTTCGAGTATCGCTCGTCGTTAAAATTCGATATGCATCTCGCATTTGTTATTCATTGCTTACGCGCAAGCCAACTCAATAAAACGTGTTTACTACCATACACAATTTATACGACTATGTTCTGGGGGTTACTTCAGGTTGTAATAGAGCCACTTTTTCCTGTAAGTAAGTATAACAAAAATAACGTTCTGAACTACTATTTAGGATCTCTTTTTTCGTATAAAATTACTTCAAAACTGAACAAAACTTTATAAACCGACTAGCTGACCCGGCAGACTTCGTACTGCCTCAATTTAATATGAACTTTATTGAATAGCAATAAAGTTCAAATTGACTCTAGAAAACGTTTGTATGGGAAATAGAAAAGGGCTGTTTTTAGGGTTTTCCCGGAAACTATTCGATTTTTTCTCGCCTTTTAAACCTTCCCTAGACCTCCACGAACATTTCAAGACTAAGATAAGATAAATCCGTTCAGCCGTTCTCGAGTTTTAGTGAGACTAACGAACAGCAATTCATTTTTATATATATAGACTAGCTGACCCGGCAGACTTCGTACTGCCTCAATTTAATATGAACTTTATTGAATAGCAATAAAGTTCAAATTGACTCTAGAAAACGTTTGTATGGGAAATAGAAAAGGGCTGTTTTTAGGGTTTTCCCGGAAATTATTCGATTTTTTCTCGCCTTTTAAACCTTCCCTAGACCTCCACGAACATTTCAAGACTAAGATAAGATAAATCCGTTCAGCCGTTCTCGAGTTTTAGTGAGACTAACGAACAGCAATTCATTTTTATATATATAGACTAGCTGACCCAGCAGACTTCGTACTGCCTCAATTTAATATGAACTTTATTGAATAGCAATAAAGTTCAAATTGACTCTAGAAAACGTTTGTATGGGAAATAGAAAAGGGCTGTTTTTAGGGTTTTCCCGGAAATTATTCGATTTTTTCTCGCCTTTTAAACCTTCCCTAGACCTCCACAAACATTTCAAGACTAAGATAAGATAAATCCGTTCAGCCGTTCTCGAGTTTTAGTGAGACTAACGAACAGCAATTCATTTTTATATATATAAGATTTCAAATTCGTAGGTACAGTCTTCCAACGGTCTTTTGGCTGATGAGTGACGTTTACCAGAGGGCGCTAGCTCTACGCAACAACCTGTCATCAACACAGGCCTTTCATTCCTCATTGGTCATCAAGCGTTAGTTCCACCTGTCACTACGCGATAAAAGATCGTTGGCAATTTTAATTTTATCTTGCTTGCTGCTCACGCAGGTTCAAATCCTGGTGGTGACCATGAACCAATGAGATTATTAGTAGTAGTTAGGTACATAATCGGACGCTTCATGTTTCGGACGACATCGACATTCGCTTTAGGTCCCGGCTACTATCGCTACTTGGTAGTATGTAGTAGTTGAAAACCCCTTCACCAACCTTCACTGAGCCAGAGCCTGGTGGAATATGGCTCGATATTAAACGCATACAGATTAAAGCCTGTGTCCTTCGGTGGGGACATTAGTTGGCTAAACTTACTTCTCTATCTTTACATTCTACAACTTTACTCTGAGAACGCGAACTACCCCACAGTAGCATGAATTAGACGATGTACCACCCCTGCAAAGTTTCTATATACATTTGTATACGAGACAGTTTAGTGTATCTGTCTATCTAATGCACAAACTTTGTTGAGCACAATTTAGTGCATGTTGGTGAGACACACAGTCAGATTGATCTAAGTTGAGATTCTTGAACAATTTGTGGTCAGGTTTCACATCGAATTGAAAAATTGGCTTTTGTCAAAAATGTAAATACATTCGGCCCTTTTAAATTTTATTATAGGTGTTGTCTTGGGAACATACTATTTCAGATTCTTTATTAATTTATTGTATGGACTGTGACTGTAAAGCCCTGTCCCAAAGGTTTGCCTAGCGATTTAGATAAGCGCCCTTTCGAACAGATAAATCTTTTTTTTTTTATATCTAATTAAGCGAGAGACAGCATGAATTGAAGAGTCCATAAAATTTTCGGTTTTATATGCATATAAAATTGTGTTTTGATTTTCTTGAAAACACGAGTAATCTCTCTTTTCAAATATCCTAAACTGGTACATTTAAAATTCTATTTTCTCTGCAGCTAGTATATAATTGTATACAGTCATCAAGAAAATAAACAACAACACAACATAATATAATATTTATATGTAGACACATAGGTACATTGCTGCGGGCCCCACCCTAGGATACCCTGTGTCATGGTTACCAGAAACAGCGACATCACAAATATAAAGAAGTAGTAAACATTTATCATTTTGTTTATACTACCAATCCAAATGAAATTAAAGACATAAAAAATTAAAGACCTGATGTCCAGCTTTAATGTTTAATGTAACTCACATCGACTGATTTGAAAATGATACTACATTCCCATAGGTAGGTAGGTCTATACTTTACACGATGAACTGCGTCGATTTTATTTATTTATATATTTATTAGATGTTTCACAGCAGTTTACAAGGTAAAATGATGAAAAACAAGATTTACTATGGATTTGCTGATTCAGTAACTCCTGCAGGGGTAAATACAACTGAAAGAGATCTAGAACATTCAAATGCAACCGCAAATAGTTCAAGCGAGGCGATTATTACATTTACCATCTGACTGTACCGTAACAGTGTAAACCGGATATTGTCGGTGAAAACTCGTTACATGTCACATACTCGTTTCCCGGTTTTGTCGGTCACATTGTTTGTCTTGCCTCCGTTAACCTCGATAAACCTTTGTTTAGTAATAGCCGGGAATCCAAAGCTATCCGCTACTCCGGGAAAATTAAAACAGGAGTGTGGATATAGCGGCTCTACTTAGTCACAAAGAAAAAATACCAGATGACGAGTTACATTAACATACAGTGCGTCAATCATGGATTCTAAACTAATAAAAATAACAAAGATAATGTACATTACAACATTTCTTGTTTAACTAACTGTCCGCCATTTTGTAAAATCATTTATACAAGGTGTAAATGAATTAACGCAAAATGAGAAACAACTTTGTTAGGGACATCATTCTGAGCAACTTTCAATATGAAACCGATTTGATCAGAGCAAATTTATTTTGCGTCCAGAAAATGGCGTTAATCGATAGAGTAAACTAGTAGAAAGTATGTAGGTATTTTCGTATATGTTACGGGTAATGTAAGAAGGTTCACTATACTTTTTCTAGACTTCAACAGAACCCGGATTTCAACTTTGAATTGACAACCTTTCATTTTGATAAGGTACTAAAATTAGAAAACCATTTCGAGATTTAAGTGTTCTGAGCTCTTAGATATTTTTTTCAGAATTTTTAGATCAGTAATTTAAGAGTTAAATAATAAAAACTGAAATGTTGTCCAAATTATCAATGTCAGGATTTATGGCATGTGTTCCACAGGCTAGATATAAATAAAAAAGCAACTGTCAGTCATCATCTGTCATCTAAATTTTTTCACTGCTGGTTGTCAACTTGTCACGAAATTGCACAACAACAAAAGAGTATTTACACATATTGACAGTGCGTTCCGCGACATCGCCGTCAGCGCCATAATCGAATTCAACGTCTAAGATGCCATCGTTTTGTATCGCCAAAAGCCCAAAACTGACTCGGGACTGTAATCGATTTTGGCGTTACTCGGAACAGGGGGTGATATTATGACAGAACATTTTAATTTTTTATTGATGCAATGACGGGCAAAAGTTCAACGTTTTATAATCCTGACATTGTACTTACGCCCTTTTAGAATGAGTAACTCTAAAAATCTTGAATTATAACTTAAAAATAAGAATAAACACTAAAATAAAAAATACGGGTCCCATCGTTTCCCATCTTTTTTCGTATGAGATAATAAAACCAGCTGCTATTTTTTTTGAAATATTGTCAATTATTTCACGAGGTTCAGACTTGCCATATTGGAGTGAAATTATCCGTTTCTCTTAAATACGTATACTTAACTAATATTAATATCTTCTTCTTTGAATACCATCTCCTATCGGAGGTCGGCTATCATTGGGGCTATTTATGACTGCGATATTGCGTGTTTAAAATTATATTTTTAATTGATTTTCGGCTCACTAAACCACCGAATGATTCTATCGAAGTGCACCATGTTACATATACCACATTAAGGGGCAATTCTATTTTGAAACCTGACTGCGGTGTATTTGCTCGTTTAGAAAAAATCACGAGTTCGCGCGAGTCGCTGGAGCGCGGCCAAAACGTTATCTGAAACAAACTTCTTTATTTGTGCACAAAAACTGCTGAAAAATGTCGCTCCCAAGGGAAAATGTTCGTTTGGAGGCGAGAACTTATTGTCACCGCAGCCGTAATGTTTTTATTGAGGTTTTGCTAAATTGGTTCGAGGTACCAATTCGTTTAGCGCACCTGCTGTGGCTTTATATGTATACAAATAGTTGGCCAGTAGGCGTCAATCTTTGGCTTAGGTATGGACTCGTTATCGCGCCCCACTTTTTATGGCATCATCCTGAATATTTCGGTCGAATGAAGTGGTAAAAAATAATGTTTTTCCCCGATTGGGAAGCTTCTCGCGCCTACTGAGTCCCTTGCGCCTTGTTTCTGCACTGAGAATATATACTTTTACGAGCCCATTGGGAGTTCTGGCATCCGTTTTTGTATTATCCGAAGTTTTAGCAATTTCCCGCCATTCACTATTTCATAAGACGGAAGAATATTTGAAAAGAGCATTTGCTCCGTTCTTTGCTCTCCGAGTGAATAAAGATTTTGTGCTGTTAAATGGAAATTGCTACTCTCCTCCTGGATCTACTCTCAAATGACACATTTGTATAATTAGTATTTGAGAAATTCAGTTCGATATTCCATGCTAAATAAAATAGTGGTTGCCCAGTGAGAAAAATCTTTTTTTAATATTATTTAGACCCAAGGAGGGTTTACTCCCATTGTGCATTATAAAAAACCTATAGGTACATACTCTTATAGCTTGAAATCTGCAAACGAGATCTCAAACCATACTACACTGTAACAGTATTATTATGTCTGAGAAGTATATCCAGAGTTCTAACAGCTCAGTGTCACAGTCAGTGCTCCGGAAATTCGAATAGTCTAGTCTAGATCCTAGCAAATATTGGATTCAGTCATAGTATTTCTACTGCTTGACATACCAGTGCATCAGTCTATCTTGCCGAATAACCTTATACACCACAGATATAATCGAATTTCAAATAACACTAGTGATTTTAGTTCATTCAGATCGTTCAAAGAGTATCGTGCTATCGCATTAAATTGTACTCTGAGTCTCCTTTCCCTCGCAAATCGCAATTATAATGTACTCTAAAAGAGTCTAACATTCTTCAATTCGACTACATCCAGATTGAAAGCAGAAAAATAGACAAACGAACTGCCAAATCCTCCAAGGCCAAACGCGATTATATCACACAATCTGTCATAAAGAGCAACTATAATTTTAATTTAAAGCCTCCAATTCACATAGAGAGATGCGTCTGCAGACTCTAGGCAGTGAATCCGCAGATGAATTCCCACGAGCTGTCGACACATCTGACAACGTCTGTAGGTCGATCAGTCTTTGTACACTCGACAGACGCAATAAGCAAAGCAACTCCTGTGTCCGCCAACAAGCGGACTCAAAGCGGACGCATCTGCTGACGTTAAATACCTACCACAGACGCGAAAACCACGCCCTCTTCAAATCGCCGGATGACGACTGCAGACGCATGTCTTGAAGAGGGCAAAAAAGCATTAAAAGCATTTGGCAGTACGTCGAAGCGTCCGAGGGTGAGCGGTTCGCACATTGGACACGATCGTGCGGGTGGTAGAGCAATATCTACGTCGAGATCGATACCTACTAAGTGGGTGTCCGTTTCTATGTGGCAGGCGGAGTATGTCTTCATCTTACTCGTATCCAAGTAAAAGCCCGTGCCCCTCAGTGGGGACACTAATGGGCTACATTCATTTAAGTACATATTTTTTTTCATACATTTAGACACAAAATGCTCAATCATATTACCTACATCAAATAAGAATTTACACGTTTAGGTAGAACTAATTACGCGTACATGACTTATGCATGCAAAACAATGTGAAACCACAATATTTACCCCGGCAATTAGCTGCACTTAACAGGCATGTGCGCTTGCACGGATCCTCAAATGCCTGCTCGCAGCTATAGAACAAGTGGATATAGTTATGCATAGATGATCCAAGCGACAAAATCAGTTTTTTGAGTTTTTTGCAGTTTTGGTGTCACGGGTCATAATTTAACCATAGAAAAAAAATTGCCATTTTGCCTCTCAAAAGTGTGTGTGAGTCTAAGTCCAAGCGCCTTCTATAACGTGCTACATAATTTTTTGATACGCAAATCCGATCCAAACGCCCCGTTGAAAACTGCCTAAGCGCGAATGTCAAAAATTTATGGATTTTTATAATAATCGGACTTAAACCCTATAGAGTACTTCCCGTTGGCCTACAATCATGAGATTTGGCACAAAGCAACTAAAGGAAAAAATCTGAAAACTGCAAATTTCTGTCTTTCTGCAAAAATATGTAAATTGGTTTACATGGATGACATCATACTTTTATGTTTTTTAAAAGTATGATGTCATCCTAATTAGACCAGTTACGCTCTCCAAGTGTGATCGGAACCCTTGGTTCGCGAGTCCTACTCGCACTTGACCGTTTATTTCATAGAGCGAGTGGCTCAAAAAGGACTTCCGAGAAAATGAATGCTTCGCAGGTCTAGATAAAGGAGCAGACTCGAGGTTGCTTGGAAAATTCAATCTGATTATTGTGTTGCTGTTTCTGGTTCCCACGACACAAGGTATCCCAGTGTGGGGCCAGAAGCAATGTATGTGCCTGTATGTAAATGTTTTTGTTTTATGCTTATATGAAAATGCTCAACTACGCGTAAAAACTCTGAAACAAATACCGTTATCAAGTCCGTAACGAGATGTAGCTCCGACACGTACTAATTATAATTATTCCTTATACGATACAGAAAGAAATTCTATAAAGGGTGTGATAAAAAATCATTCTCAAAATATTTATTTTGAAAGGCAAATGGGTGTTTTGTTCGGACCTTTGACCCACTAGCGTGTGTTAAGGACCATGAATACCAAATGAGATTTTTAACTAAACTATGGAAAAGTGTTTTTATTAGCAAAACAAATGTCGTCTATAACACGGAAAAAGTTTACGAAATCTGTCTTCTGATTGACATTTTACACGACACAAATGATTATTCCTATTATTCCTTAGGATCCTTCCTAACATCTATAAATAATTCATCTAATAACACTTTTACGGAAGTTGTAACGTCTGTGAGTCCACCTCTCCTCCGTAACGGAGACTGTCTTAAAATGTTTAATGGTCACCGTCATTGCCTTCCCTTTCATGTCAGAATTCATCTCATGACAATGACAAAAAACGCTACAGAGGCAAAAATAAGTAATTTTGTTTACCTGGATGACATCATACTTTTCAGTTTTTGTTATGTAGAGCCCTAACTACTGGACCGATTTCAACTTTTTTTTTAATGGGACCAATCTAATGGGTCACCCTTTCATCCGCAAAAAGAATTTTGGTAAGCGGTTCATAACTATTTTCGAGGTAAAAAACCAAAAAATCTTGAAAACGGCATATTTTTTTCCCTATACGTAACTGGTTCGCCGACACATCTTATATAACAATAGTTTGTCATTGTTCGGTCGTTCGAGCAGTTTGCTTCTGTGAGTGAAGGGGTTGAGGATTACAATAAAAACATTCCGTGAAATGTTAACCCTAAATCTTCAATAAAAAACACATTTCATTAGTGGACGCGAACTTCGAGGTATCGGGTCAAAAATACCGAATGACCTTTATTACGTCATAACATCACATTACCTACTCTTACCTTCTCTACATTCTCGGTATATAGAAACTTGAAGTAGAATATAACGTTTTTCTCAAAGCGCTATCGCAATGAAATTGCTATAAACCCTTTGCGATTTTATTAAACATTTATGGGGTTCCGTACACAAAAAGTGCCAAGTAGGACTCTATTACAAATCCTTTACTGGCCGTTATTCATTCGTCAGGTAATCTCATGAATCTGTTGCCGCTAACTACCTAATACAAAATAAAAAGTTAAAGGCATGCAAGAAACATATTTCTTGAGCGTTATCTCGTACGAGATGGTACGAAAACCTTCGTACTATAATGAGTTTATGTATCGTTCTCAACCGTTGATCACAAGACACAAATCCCCAAAAGACACAAATCTTTGTTCTATTTTTTTATAGGTTTTGAACTTTATCTTGATGTAGGTAGGTTGAAACTCGTGGACCGTGGACCATGAACGGACGCACGAAAGGCTAAGGTACACTTGCCTAATCATACCGATTGCCAAACTAGGCACTCCCTTCGTTCCAAACTCACCTGTGGACTCACGCTCGTGTTCACAATAAAACTACTTATCCAGCATTTTCTCTCTCTCCGAACCACATTTCCTCCTGCGTGTTTTCAACGCCCTCCTCTAACCTTTAAGCCGACTTCTGAGTAAATAGAATATCTATCCGGGATTTGATGCTGCCTCGGAATTCAAGATGGTGTCCATAATCCCCACAAATGGTGTTTCTTGCATTGTTTCGTGTAGATGTCGCCGCCGCGTTTGGGTTAATTGGACACCACTGAAAATCACTGAAAGGCTTTGGACTAAGGGCCCAAATTTAATCAAATGGCTAAAGGTCTCAAGTAAATTAAACGAAACATTTGGGTTACCAATCGTTCATAAGCTAATGTTTCTTTTTTATTGAGAATTGTAAATTGAAATTGAAATCTTTATTACAGGTTAATTATGACCCAAATATTAAATACCTTAGATCTAGAGTATACATAAAATGTCACATATATGAATGAAAAGGTTCGTTTTTAACTAAATAAGCCAAGCTACGAAAAATCGTGTTTCGACTAAGTTGTCTTTGAATAATATCAGCTGTTGTTTTCACGGTATCGTGCAATGCAAAACTTGATTCAAATCAAAAGCCTGGCTTTCTGTTAGGAACGCTTTTAAACATTTTTAACGATACATTATTTAATTCAAAAGGTTAGAGGCATTTGATTGAAAACCGCTCTTTAAATAACGGTCCAGGACTACGGGTAAATGCCTGATTAATCAAATCAACTGCGACATGAACATCTGAAATGAAGGATCTAATTAAGTAGAAAGCTATTTAGTTATCACTAACTCCGGTCCTTCCGGTCTTTGAAATTTCATGTAAATGATCTGTGGAATGTCAAAGTTGGCTCCAGCCAGACTCTCACATCTACAGTGTTCGGTATACCATTCTGAATCATTTCAATATACTATTAGACCACAGCAACATTATTTTTCACTACACAGTTTTAATCGACGACGGGCCGTATGGCCCATAGTTTAGGGAGGGGTAAGTGAAAAATAACGATGACCAGATAAAATGCAAAAAACTACGTTTACATTGTTGAGTATCATGATGAAAAAATATTTTCTTCCTTGATGAATCCCCGTGTAACGGAACACACAATTAAAATCTTCACAAAATAAAAGGCCCGTTTTGACAGTTCACATCCATGAAGTTTTAACCCCTAACGCGTAGGTAATAGAAGTGGTTTTCCTAGGTGCAACTTGTACGCTTTGCTTGTACACAACGGCTTTTATTACCTACGCATTAGGGGTTAAAACTTCATGGGCGTGAACTGTCAAAACGGGCCTTTTATTTTGTGAAGACTTTATAATGTTAAACAAAATAAATTTTTCGTCTTAAAATAAGTTTATTACAAGAATTCTACACATGTGTAAAATAAAAGAATTGTATCCTTTTTGTAGCTTTGATAACACGAGGGCAAATACATCGACAGCCAAAGTTAGAGTTGGCAACTTTTCCAATAACCTGCTGAGTCACCGACTCGGAACGACTGGTGTTTACCGCCTTGATTCAGAAGCGGAATAATCCTTTATCGACATTACCAGTATAGATAGCCTTCCATAAGCTTCCATCAGTGGGGTATTTGACCTCTGTGGAGGTGCGATCTAGGCTGGGCTTCCAAAGCAAGAGGTCTCGGTTTCGAATAAGGAGGAAGAAAATAATAATAATAAATAATCTCCCTAGGAGGAAGAAAATAAAACCCAGGTCTTGTATGTTTACATTTTTGTGATGTCGCTGTTTCTAGACGACACAGGACCCAGAATAAATGTACGACCCTGTTTGTAAATTTTATGTTACGTTAATAATCCTTTGTTTTTGGTGGCTCCAGGCGATCCCACTGCGGTAGGCGTTTAGTCCACTGTAGGTCGCCGCTTGAGGGCCTATCTACAAAAACAGTATTTTTTTCTGTTGTGGCCTTATGTCTACTGCTCACGGCCAATTTGTATAAATATCGTCAGGTGATAGGTACTCGCAGTCTACTGGTGATGTTTGTCTTGTTTGGATTCTTCACTTCTATAACCTCGTCCACCTTCTCTAAATATACTCATACTCACACTCATATATTTATTGCATCATTGTGGTACACATACAAATATAAATACAATTGCTTTACAAATTCAAACTTTCATCTACAAGTAACCAACATTGCCTAGCTTACATAAATCTATGAACCCCGTATTATGCGCCAGTTACCTACAATTGAAAACTTATCTTCGTTCAAGTGAAACTTTGTGAAAATGAACATTGCTGAATCGGGATACATCATTTTGATATGTTATTTATTTGTTGATGGAAGTAATGTGCTTCATGAACAGTCATTTCTGAGAAAAACATTCCAATATTCTGTCTTCTCAGCACACTCGTAACTAATTTGACAGAAGAAGCCGAATAGGCAAAAAATTTATTTTGGCAAAATAAGGACATATTACCTAATAAGTCTCCTGTCTATAGATTCATCTACTATTAAAGTCTTCCTTTTAAAATCTTAATAACACACTTAACACTATAAGCTAAAGAGAGTTTTTCCAGTGTTAATAAACGATCTTATTAGATTATTGTAATTTATTCCAAAAACCCATCCAATAAAGTTGCAAGTAATAAAGCGAGCACAGCGATTTAAAAACGCCAAAAAAAAAAAAGTTATTAAAACTTATCTCCAGCCAAGTTTTACTTTATTAATAGTTGAATTTATTGCAACTTTTCACAGAATTCAATTTAAGTTTTATAAAAGTTCGCTCCTGGACACTTCACGGTAACAAATGGTACTGACTGCGCTTTTATATGCGCATGGGTAATATTTTTACAGTCTATTATTCTTTCATGGTATGAGGAAGTTTAAATTTTAGAAACTTATTTTAATCAAATTCTATAGAGGCCTGGGCTTTGCCCCTATGGAAAATAATGTTACCGGCCATGTGCGAGTCGGATTTGTGCACCGAAGCCGATGGTGGCCACACAAATCACATTTTTGAAGGCAGAAAGGAGGATGCAAACTCTTTTCATTTTTGTATGTGTCAACGGGAAGCAACCTAAATGATGATTGAAACTTAGTGATTACTTTCTCTGTGATTGAAACAAGTCTTGACAGTCTGACGAACAGGAAGTTCTTCTTCTTCTTCTTTTTATTAATGGCGTCCTAACCTCTTTTGAGGTTAATATTGCCAGAAGTTCGTCACGCCCATTCGCTTGTGGACAGAAGAGTCCTTTGACTTTGACAGTGGGTACCAAGACGTCAATTAATGTCTATTGCAAGGGGATGAGAACTTGATTTCCCCTAATTTTAATGTATTTTTTTCCTTTTCGGCCAGGAGAATGACAATCTCTTGACTGAAGGGGTTAAGAGTTCCTTTAACCCTATTAGGTACGGAATTCTAAAACATATGTTTTACATTTAATCTCCATATCTTCAATTCCGTTTTGTCAAAATAAAACAAATAGGAAACGACGCATATTGTGAGCAAGCAAATAAAAAACCTTTCTACTAAATCTTATTTTGCCCGTTTCCTGGTTGTTATTTATGTTTATTCTAAGAAAAGACAATAAAATTTGTGAAGCTCTGGAGCAGGGTACCACGGCTCACGGGCTATCACTCATTTTTATATTTTATGCCTTTTATGATAGAGCGTCTGCTATTGTGAAAAAAAAACTTGGTTTTCAGCTAACCATTTTGTATGATACTCGTATATCACTAGAAATGTGTTTGTCTGTTTTATTGTTATTAAACATGTGTTTCCGTGAAAACTGATTGAGTCTGATTGGTGTGATGATCCACCGACAAGCCTCAAATAAAATCATCAGAAAATTGAAAAAAAAATATACATAGATGCACTAAAAGTGCATACAACGAAAATTTTACTCTGGTTTTGCTTGCTTAGTCACAGACAGATTGCTTAGTCAACGTCAATATAATATTAATATTTTTGTATACTACTGCCCGTTTGAGAGTTGTGGGCTTAGGGATGCAGCAAAGAAGTGCAAGAAACTCCCCCGTAGCTCTTTTAAAATATGGAGGGCCTTATAAAATACAATTTTATGTATTTCTACTTAAGTCTAAGGAAATACACCGAAAGAGATGTACTGACTCAGTTCATCGCCCCTCTTTGGATTTCTGTGAGCCGAGATGGTAAAGACCACGCAGTTTTTTCATCTAAATATTCTTTTACACTGTAATAAGACTTCTTTAATAGACCGTTTTTGACATAGTTTTTGACCCTCTTTTCTGGTAGGTCCGTTGCTTCGTTAGGTATTTTATTATAAAAACTAACACACACCGATAAAATAGTCAGAAACATCTGATTTAAATCATGAGATAAACAATCGCTGAGTGTTGCATCGTATACATAAATCGAATCGATTCACGACGATCGAATTCCTCGCACGATCAAGCGATATACGATCACGTACAAACTTCGATGTGTCCCTAACACCCCTCCCTTTCCGCCTTCTCCTCTGGCCCATTTTGTGGAGCTACAAGCAACAATTTTACAAGTCATAACTGAAAACCTGATTCAATACTAGTTCTAGTAGTGAAATGTATTGCTTTATCATGACATGCGTGGCGCATGTGTGGTTTTAGCTTCCGGCTATTGGATGTATAAACGCCATTGTTATAAGGAGATTTGAACTGCATGCATTTTCATTAGTTAATGTCGATATTGCCCAGAGGACCTTTTAATATCATAATATCTATAATTCTATGCTTAGCTTAGTCCTTTTCTCATGCATAATTGATTATTGCAAATTGAATCTGCTTGAGGACGGCAGCATCATTATCAATTTAATTTGAAACTGCAAATTCAATTAGTGACTCCCAGTCGGCCGTTTGTTAACTATTGACAGACATAACAAATAACATAGCGTCAAGCCCTTTTCCATACGGAGTGGCAGAGACACAATAATTGTCTGGTAATTATTATTATTGCAGATATTGACCATGGACTTTCTCCAACCTTTTTAGCGATTAAAATCCGATAAAGTTCAGAAACCATTTATAAATCGAATACTGCACGGTAAGCTTTTTTTTTACGTTTACAATGAGTTGTTTTAGGGTCGTCAGTATTTTTTCGGATCAGATGAGGTACCTTAAGGGGTATCAATGTCTTCATAGTTTTAAATACGCTGATGATAAATAAAGTACCTTTAAATAAACTAGATCATTTTAATGTTAAGGGTGATACATATTCAGGACAAGCAAGGGATTATTATAGCATTATAAGTTATAAGCCTCGCAGAACGGTAAAGCACGTAACGAACATCAAAGATATGACAGTCTCATGAACATTATGCCTATAGGAATGAGAGCTATGTTTTATCAAAATCGATCAAATGTATGCACTTGATATGCGCATTACCATTCTGCGGGGATTCTAATACATCATCATTTTGATAGTTTTAAGCACATACTATCGATATATTTTATCGTCATTATTATCGTATTCACATCACTAGATCATTCTTTCGTGAAGCAAGACAGCAGAAAAGACTGTTGACAATTATCTTTATATATAAGACGTATAACTGAGACGTGACATTTGTCCCGCTCTTACACATCAATTAGGGCATAAACGAATGTTGAGATAGACTCGTTTATGTTAACTGCTATTTTTAGGATACTTCTATGCTTTAGTTATTGTTCTGAGAGGTACCTAATCAGCACAAATTAGGTAACTTGTCTGTATTGATTAGAGATTGGAGCACGGCTCACAACAAACTGTATCGTATTTCTACATAGCTAGCGAATTTGCGAGGGTTCATATTGCTAAAGTTTTACCGCCGTACTACACACACATGGTATCCTACTGTGGGGCCAGAAGGAATGTATGTTTGTATCTGTGTTTATACAGGGTGACATTTAATTAGCTGACCATATTTTGGGGAATGATAGTACCCATCATTATAAAGAACTTTCCCCAAGGAACATATTATGGTCGCAAACGAAAAATTTTTTGGGTCTCCCATAGTAACTTGTAATCAGCTGATTGGGGCAATGTACTGGGGGATGAAAAATTTCATTTGCGACTATATGTTTCTTGGGGAAAGTTGCTCATAATGATAGGTACTATCATTCCTCAAAATATGGTCGGCTAATTAAATGTCACCCTGTATTTTTACGTTTAAATGTTTTTACTTAGACTCATCGAGTCGCACGTTCGCTTGCGCAAACATCTGTTTCGGTGTCGCTCTGTAATATTTGCCCAGTAAACCTGCTTAATAGCTTGCTTAATATCATATTATATACCATTCGCTAGTGCTTTTTAGTGCCTTCAAATCTGTGCTAATACAAAGTTTTGTTTATTGGTAATTATCCTGGATAAGCCATCTAAAGATCGGAAAGTACAGCAAACAACAGCTGGCCAAGGTCGTCGCTCGCTGTTGCTAAGTGCGGTCATTGAACTCGATCCTCGCGTCCGCTCTCGCGCCGTACCGCTGTCTCTGTCTAGCGCCGCGCTGTCTGCGAATCTCAGCGCCTGAGTCACCGTGAGTGACTACGTCACAAGCCGACGACGACGTGCCCCGCTACTTCTCATCGCTCTGCAACCCGTCCGTCCGTGAGTCAGCGCATACACAATGATTTGCTTGGCCTGTAAGAGACCGATAATAGCGACAAATGAGATGCTTCAATGTCATGCTTGCCGATCAGCTTATCACTATCAGTGTCTTGGCATGGACAAAAGTTCGTATGTGAGTAACATAAAAACACTCCGCGAGAAATGGGAATGCTCCCTATGCCAAAGTGTTACACGGCGGGCCAATAGGAACGACGACACCCCCGTTCGCAAGGGGTTAGGGGTTAATGAGACCATAGATGCTGACATCACTAATATGTCTTGTGATGAGTCACTGAATGGCACGTCCCACAGTGCTGGGGAGAACTCCGTATTGGATAGCAGTTTCCTTGTTGCCGATACGCAGAGACAGCTACAGCTCAACCCAGCCGACCCAATACCCACTCAGAGTGTGCCGGTGCCAACCACTGTGGGAGCGATGACCCTCGAACAATTTACTAGTATCCTAGACGCGAGACTATCAAAAATACTCGATAGAAAAATAGCTGATATTTCTGTTGCCGTGTCCAAAAAAATTAGTGTAGCCTGTTCACAGTTGAAGGCGGAGTTTCTGGAGGTTACCAATGATCTGGACGCTAAGCAACAAGGATTTGCAACCAGAGTGGACAGTCTCGAGATGGACTGTAAAAAATTGCGATCGGAACTATCTGACATCGTGTCCAGGCAGAGCATCGCCCCTCCATTGCGCGCCACATACGCCGCTGTCGGCGCCGCTGCAGCTAGGCCAGCTAGCCGAGCGAGACATACGTCGGGGAATAGCGCACCTAGCTCCGACAGCGCTGTGCTGCGCGTAACGCAGCGGCCTGCCGCCGCAACTAATACGAGCCATGCTGGAGGATCTGTCCTGCCGGCAACCGTCACTCTGCCGCGCCATGAGGAGGAAGGAGTCCAAGATGAAGAGGAGTGGATGACGGTGAATAGGCGAACCCGCCGTCGGCCATCAAATGTAGTCAAAGGTACAGCTGCGCCGGGTTCAACCATACTAGAAGCTGCCGAAAGGAAATCATTCCTTCATCTCTATTTTGTAAAGGCTGGAACTAGCGTAGACAAAATTAAAGAACATTTGAAAACTATCTGTCCCACCGATAATTGCTCAGTCGAGGCGCTAAAACCGAGGGGAGACTACGCCTCTTTCAAGTTGGGAGTCCCGGCCAAGAATGTCGCCGAGTATATGAATGTCAAGTACTGGGCCGAGGATGTGCATGTAAAACCGTGGCAGTCTGGGTTTCGTAAGCCACAAGAGAAACCCAACTCAATCTAAGCCTAGGTACAAAACATGCACCATCGTCTACCAAAATGTCAGAGGCCTCAGGACAAAGTTGGACCAATGTAAGATGAGTATGTTGCAACTGGAAGCCGACATGTACGCCATCACGGAGACGTTTCTGCTCAGCGGAATAGCGGACGCCGAGCTCATCCCGCCCGGCTACACGACGCTGCGCCGCGACCGCGCGCGCGACGCCGGCTGGGGGGGGGTGCTGCTGGCCGTGCGCGACTGCTACAACGTACGACAGCTACACGATGTGGCGGGGTATGATGACGATGTGGAGGTGATATTTGCTATCGTGTCTAATAATTATATAAAATTATTGTGTATAGTAGTGTACATTAGACCATCGTCCTCAGATTCGCATTATACTAAGGTGTTCGAAATTATAGAGAGTGTTGTAGTTAAATATAAGAACCTAAATGCAATTGTTATTGGTGATCTCAATCTGAATTCTTGTGGCCTGAACCCTCTTCTTCAATTTGAATATTTATTACAAGTTTGCAATATAAAGCAATTCAATACAGTTAAAAATTGTTATGATGGAATACTAGATCTGGTGCTGAGTAATATGGGCATTGGTCGGATCGATGTGTCTGGAGAGGTGGAACCGCTGACGCGGCCTGTGGACGGGTACCACCCGCCGCTGGAGCTGAGCGTGCGTTTCCCGCGTCCGGTGCCGCGCGTGCTACCGCCGTCGCCGACGCCGTCGCCCGACCCACCTGACAGACCACAGTGGAACTTCCGCAAAGCAGACTTTACTAAGTTATATTCTTCTCTTGCCTCTCTTGATTGGAGCGATCTATATGCATCCGATGACGTTGATCAAGCCACTGATTTTCTGTATAATAAGTTATATTCATGCATAGGTGATTGCGTTCCAAGTAAGCAGCGTAAAGGCGCGAGGACTCGGTATGTATATCCGAAGTGGTTCACGCCCGACATCATACGCAACATTAAGAACAAATACTTTCATCTCAAACGGTATAGAGCTGAGGGCAAGGAGTTTAATAAGGAAATGTTCCGTTATTATAGAAGTCACGTTAAGTACTTAATAGACAAAACATACTCTGAGTACATACGACTAGCTGAGAATGACATCAAAAGTGACCCCACTACTTTTTGGAATTTCATTAGGGACCAACGGACGACGAAACAGACATGTGACGAATATGACTATGACGGCAAGACGGTGACGGGAGTGGACGCGGCCAACGCGTTCGCAACTTACTTTCAGTCAGTGTTCCTGCCAGACAAACCGACACTTGACGCTGACGCCGCCGAGCGGAGAGCAGGACCGGGTAACAGCTCGTCGCGTGTGGCGATTGACTGCATTACAGTGACTGACATACGACGTGCAGGGCGGCGACTTAAACCTCGCTCCTCTGCAGGGCCTGACGGCATTCCGCCTTTCCTAGTTAGAGACTGTTTATCTGCACTTGAACTACCACTCGGGTACCTTTACAATTTAGCCCTAAAAACTGCAGTCTACCCAAGGCACTGGAAAACGTCGCGAGTCACTCCTGTGCTCAAAGACGGCTCCAGGTCGGAAGTAGAAAATTACAGACCTATAGCCGTCCTCTCGGTATTCGGGAAGGTGTTTGAATCTATCGTCAATCATCATATAACGGAACAAATACGCGGGCTACTATCCGACTGCCAACATGGTTTCCGCCCTAGACGTTCAACACTAACTAACCACATGAACTTTGTAAACTATGTGACGTCAGCTCTCGATAAGCACACACAGGTTGATGCGACTTTTTTCGACTTTAAGAAAGCTTTCGATAGAGTCGACAATGACGTCCTGTTGGAAAAGTTTGCATCCATAGGGTTTACACCGAACTTAATTCGCCTATTTGCGAACTACTTCTCAAATAGAGTTCAGTACGTGAGGTTGGACGGTAATAGTTCTGAGCCCTATGAGACCTGCTCGGGTGTCAGTCAGGGTAGTACTCTTGGCCCCACTCAGTTTCTGATAATGATTAACGACCTTCCCGATGTCGTCGGGACGGCTGAGTGTTTGATGTTCGCAGATGACCTGAAGCTGTTCATGCGCATAGGCTGTGAGGATGATATTGGGCGTCTGCAAAGTGACGTTGATAGAGTGGTGGAGTGGAGTGAATGTAACCACTTGGCGTTTAATAGCGCCAAGTGCAAAACCATGACATTTACTCGATCTCGGGCGCCGCTCCATCATACTGCTGTTGACATTTATAATGACAGTGACACACCACGACCGTCTTTCTACATCGTTATGAATGAATGAATGAATGAATGAATGAATGAATGAATGAATGACATTGTTTTACTTTCTGTTTTCTATTTATTTTTTGCATAATTGTAAGTGTGTTTAATGTCTTTGTAATAAATGTAATTTATTTATTTTTTCTTTCTATACTGGAAACTGGGGAGAATAATGCAGCTCTCAGTTCTCATCTCACTTCTAACTATTAGTTTGACCCCTTAAAACATCGTCTCGACAGCGAAGCGCCAAAACGATGCGACGAGACGGGACAACGACCATCGCGGGAGACTCGCGTCAGTAACATGACTTTATTGGTAGAAAATTCTTGTTAGAGACAAGCTTGCCTCAAAATATTTTCCAATTTTGGGGTGTCTCTTTATCCGTCTGTCACGACCATTTTTATCGAGAACGGGTGAATACCTCAAGCTGAAACCAATTACTCAAATCTGTGGTTCCTAGCTACTATCCCGTCCGACATCCACAAAAGACCCAAGTTCTGGGACTTTGGACGGACGATTGTGTACTTAGAGCTGTGAAGAAATTAAACTTCTAAGCCAACGCAATCAAACAATACGACGGTCTAATATCCGAAGAGAGCTCAACCTTCACCCTTCTGTTACTGCGATCAGACTTGGTTTTTATCAAATTTTGCCTGATGGCAATAACCTTGCAAGGCTATGAAAAATTTAACATTTAAAAATAAAAGGCCTCCTATCCACACTATCCACACTAGATTTTTCTATTCCGTGGTCACAAATCAAGGCCATAAAGCACAAGTAAAGAAAAAATCCGAAAACCACGAGTTTATAGTTGCTTCACAGATAAATAGATTTGGTCGGAGCCGTCGGTTTGGAGCGCGAGTCCAACTCGCACTTGACGGGTTTAAGGTTCAACATCTTTGCATTTATTTTTTATATTTCAGACGCCCAGTATTGTCAAAATTAGCAACTGGATTTGTGGTGGTTGAAATTTCCACAAATTATAAAAGAAATATGATATAATTGAAACAAAAAGTAAACTTTAGAAAAAACCGACTTCCACAAACCCTATTTGATTAGATTGAGTTTAATACTAACTGTAACCCCTTATCCCCCCCTCCCTTGGGGAATTAATTTTGTCAAATGCTATATCAGTGCTACCCCACGCGACTAAGGAACCCCTGTACAAAGTTTCATGGCTCTAGGTCCACCGGTTTAGGCTATGCGTTGCCTGCCCGTCAGCCACGCATTGTATTTGTACCTAGTATTGAGCAGATCTGGTGGCCATATGTGGTCTTCATCAGCAGTTCCGCATCACAATATTGTGCTTACCATGTGCATTTGCACGAGTTATTATGAAAAACACAAAAATCACTATAGGTCTGCCTATAATATTTGAAGAGTTCTCTCGATTTCTCCAGGATCCCATCATCAGATCCTGACCTGGTGTCAATGGGACCACCCTTGAGGTATTACCTATACGCCGAAAAAAGATTTGTTCAAATCGGTTCATAATTGGCGGAGCAATCGCGTAACAAACATAGAAAAAAAAAAAAAAAAAAAAAAAAAAAAAAAAAAAAAAAAAAAAAAAAAAAAAAAAAAAAAAAAAAAAAAAAAACATACGGGTCGAATTGAGAACCTCCTCCTTTTTTTGAAGTCGGTTGAAAATGAAGTTATACTGCAACGCGACCCATAGGTCTGTCGTGGTTGCGACAAAAAATGTACAAAAAGTGTGTTTTTATGCTAATTACACAAAAATTGCTGATGATTTCTAAAATAGTAAACACATTTTTTTTATATTTTTATTACCGTTTTTTACACATAAGAGCCATACCAGCGTTCCTTGTAATTTTTTTTTCATATAGTTTCCAATGGCATTTCAAACACAATTTTTTTAGCCAGGGGACGGTTTTATAACATATATCATTTCTGGATTCAGGAAGTATCTCAAACTGCTGGAATAACATTTTAAAGATGGGCATTTTGCTGGATAATCGTCTTAAAATCAATCAATGATATACAATGATGACAGACACGATTCGCTTGAATCGCAGAAAATATATAACAAATTCTAAGCCGTTCTTATTAGAAAAATCTTACCTGCCTGGCCAGAAGAGCAATGTTACTGAATAAGAATCTCTCATAAGCGAGTCGTATGCGACGCACGCTTATAGGATAAATGCTCACGTGTACATTGAACCGTGACCTGACTTCTTTGCTGATATTTTCTGTACCTGGGGAAAATGTTAAACCAACTTTGGACTTTATGGCAACGAGATAAGGTCAGATAATGGAAAATTTAAGTTTTCATACTATTTACTGTGACCACAAGACAAGGTTCATCAAAACCGTATTAGTGAAGCTATTTAGGCGTCTGTATAACACAGTAGCAGCCACACTTTACTGGTCTGCCTGTAGCTATTAGAATTCTGCTGAATCAACAATAACTCAAAACGATAGTCAAATTGAGGGTAAAATGGGTTTTATGTACGAGTTAAGCACTCTGCTTTTCACTTCGATTGTGAGGAAATTGAACAGCAGTATTGCATAATACAATTGCAAATTTCAAAACAATGAAAAATAAGGACTTCCTGCCAATATATGGCAGTGGCAATTAGCATGGGTAGGCTGTTAACCTGACGACCTTTGTCTAAGAGTCTAGAGCTATTTGAAGCCATCATAAAGACGAAGTTATAGCCAACATAAAGACGAAGTTTACGAGCATGAGAAGTGAAAACAATATTTCTTCTCAGTGTACCTTCACGTAAAAAAAACCAAACGTTGGAAAAACAGTGCTGTGTGTGCAGTTCTCGTGCAATTCATGAAAACAAAGGACTCTTGACTCGAACGAAAAAAGAAATACAATAGTTACCGACCAGTCGCACTAGGTAAAGCTTGCAACTTATTTAGAGCGTCACTAAACAGTCCGTATTGTGTATTGTTAAACATAAGCATTCCTCGTATTATTATAATGGAATCACGAATAATCTTGATGATCACAATACTTACATGATTGATTCAGGCTGGATTTTACCAACAAAAAGTTATGCGAAAATAACTTTAAACTAGTTCAAAATGAGGTCACTCTATGAAAAAGTAGAAGATACTCTCGAGTAAAAAGTTACTCTTCGTTGGTAAAATTCGCCCTTACAGTCGGGATATTATTAAAACAGTGGGACATAACAGGCTCGTTATACAACTACAATTATTTTAAAAAACTTTTACATACGATCTCAAAGAAGACCTGTAAAAATATAAGTAGATATATAAAGTATTAACTCTCTCGCTCGCACAGCTATTGTTCGCTATTGTTAGTTTGGCCCGCGTGTGCCTTAACGGAAGCGACCCGATTACGAATCTGAAAGGATATGCAACCATAGTAACTATAGTAACCCTTCCCCGTATAAGGAAATATCACGCCACAGTTTCCCAGGGCCAAGTATCAAATGTTTCTTTTCCAAGGTATCCCATTTACCTTGTTACAGTTAGAATTAATACAAAAGTTTCTCCCTCTCATAACACGGAGCGAACTCCGTGGTAATATAGCGGAGCGGAAAAATTAAGAACTTTACTCCAAACTTCCGAACGCTTGCGCGCGCTCGGGTTTATTTGATACCGAACTTTTATTATGGATATACCTATATTTAATGGTAGAAAAGTTAAATCTAGTTCTGTAAGAATATATTTCTATATTAAAACTTACCTTGCTTTAACATCAAGCATGCCGGTATAATATCAATCACGCGTATAAGGTTGTAAATTGCAAATGTTGATTACTTTGGAAAAAAGAAGAATTACTACTTTCGTTTAGGTACTTGCAAGGTTTTACTATAATGTGGGGGAATCTATAAAAATATAAACGTCTCACATGGACGTACTTAAAGACCATATTAGCTTTTCATAATGATCAAACAGAATGCAGGATCCATATGCCGACGTAAATCTAATTCTATCTTCTCTCTTCACCTGCCTATTCCACCATGAAAAGTTATTCTCTATCTATAAAAAGTCATGTCTATGGTCCATGCTCTTTCTATGGATTCATCGGGGTTTAATTAGATTTTATTTTAACTTTAATTCTACTGTATCTACTAGCCAGAGGAGTCTGACGCTGCTGGAAACTTCTCGGTAAAGGTAATTAGGACGGTTCAAGTCATTCAAGTATTTTTGTATCTGTCTGATTCAGGTAAGTGGACGATTGTTGGTAGCGATTTCTGATGGGCAGTAATTATAAGTTGGAGCTCCGAGTTTTGAGTGGCAGATAATTTCGTTAAAAGATTTGTTCTAAGTTATTTATACTGAGGTTACTATGAAAAATTGATAACTAAGGCCCGGTCTTTCAAGAGATGGTTTGTAAGTATGTATGAAATGTCAAATGCCTCATATAAACAGACAGATAAACGCTATCTGAGGAGTGAAAGATCGGCACTAAATCATACAGATACTAGGTAAAGATATGTTTTTGGTTTGTTCAGTGATGTCATCGCGCTAGTTCCCACACAAGTTGACCGAGGTACATTTCGCGCCATTTTTTATAATTTCGTGACAAGCGGCTAGCTCATTGGGCCATCGAGTATATTAACAGTTTTAAACCACTAAAGATAAATATTTATTTCTGAATAGATAGGTTGATTCATTGGATGAAGCGACTATTGGAAATTCCGGGCAATTCGATGCGGCGTAATTCGAATACTGATCGATACCAGCGCTGCTGTAACAATGAACCATTCACGGCACTACAGTGATTACGTGTTTATCAAGGTAGAAGTAAAATACGGTGTCAGATTGTTGTTTATACAGAGGTAAATGTTTATTTTTCTCGGGAGAATATTGCTTCCAACAACTACTATTTTATGATGAAAATGTCTCTTGATTTTTGTGTATGTTTATTTTAAGTAGGTTCTACCTCTCAGAATTCAGTTTTGAGTTTCAGTTTAAAAAAAAACAAAGTATAAGAAAACAGTGCACATTCGCGTGTCAGGCTAACACAACATAAAAGTCATCGTGAAGTCAGCACAAAAAGTTGTAATAGCATTGGGGAAGTAATCTAAGCGAGTTTGTCTTAATCCAACTCTTTCCAGAAGTGGGAAGATTGGCCAATCGTAGCCCCCACACAATACGGGGTGTAAAAGCTTAATTCAACCCATACTATACCCCGTGTCGTGGAAAAATAAACAACACTGTCACACACCTGGATATTTTTTTTTTCTGCTTTTAATCCCGATACTTCTTACTAAGGAGGCAATGCATGCATATATGCATGAATATGCTTTACATAACGAGCGAGGAGGACTAAGTACAAACAATAATGAAGGCAGTGTTTTTAAGTTTTTAACTTGGTGGATTATTTGCTATACATTGGTTTGAAGAAGGATAAGTTTTCCTTTTGGGCGCAAAGAAATACAGGCGGAATGACTTAGAAACCCTAAAAATAGGTCGAAGAAGTCATTATACTTTTTCTTTTGTCTCTAGCTTTTATATTTCCAGAAATAATTCCTTGTGGACAGTTATGTATGGAAGGTCTATATACCTTTCCATTCTATCTATAAATAGCGGGTGTGCTACGGCCCTAGAAGTCGCAAAATATGGCGTTTCGTGAACATAAGATGTTCTTTAGCAGGATTGATCTGTAGGTCCAAAGGATGGATTTAAGAAGTGGAGCCACCTGTATTTGTGATGCAGGGGCAAGAAAGGAGGAGGGGTAAAGTTTTTATGGGCAAACATAAAATACCTTTAATCTATGAAGCTGTAATTTGGCAAGTGAGAAGTTTAAAAAACCAAGATGTAAATCAGTAATTATTTTTAAAGTATTGCCCCCACAAAGGGCAAAAAAGTGGGCTAAAGTTTGTGCAAAATACAAAAAATGAACCCAGACATATGAAGCTGTAATTTGGCAGGTAGGTAGTTTAAAGATTCAGGACGTAAGTTCAGTCAGTATTTTCATTTACGTATAAAAGAAATATGGATATTCTATTTTTGAGGTTATTAAGGGACACTTTCATACAGAAAGCCTATAATTATTGTAAAAAAGTTAATTCCTAAATTATTATTTTTTACCCCTTGCAGGGGGGGGGCAACATAATAAAATACAAAACTTACATCTTAGATCTTAAAACTACCTACCTGCCAAATTACAGCTTCATAGGTAAAGTTTTTTTTTTGTATTTTTTACAAACTTTGGCCCCCTTTTATGCCCCTCGTGGAGGCAAAACTTAAAAAAAAATTACTGAACCTACGTCCTGTATCTCTTAATTACCTTCCTGCCAAATTACAGCTTCATAGTCAAGTATATTTTTTTTGTC
Organism: Argyresthia albistria; assembly: GCA_963457715.1. Lineage (NCBI taxonomy): Eukaryota > Metazoa > Arthropoda > Insecta > Lepidoptera > Argyresthiidae > Argyresthia > Argyresthia albistria. Next base: position 4,099,186 of record OY735263.1, read on the forward strand.
CATACAAATTTTGCCCCTCTCCTTCTTTCCCCTGCATCAGATTTCCATATGGCTCCCTGCCAAAGGAAATCTTTTGTTCACGAAACGCCGCATGATTAGACGTAGAATGGCCGCTGCTAGTTCCCAGAGGATCATGAAGGCTTTCTTAAAGCCATACTGTATTATTGTGACCCAGTTACTTAGCCGGGATAAATTATAATTAATATATGCTCCAGAGACTGAACTTTGACCAGCGGGACCGTAAAATAAGCGTTCGTAATGAGGATTAACGTGAAGTTGCTTTGTTCTTCCAGCTAGGAAACAAGATAAAATGTCCCAGGTATTTGTTGTTTATCTGTGTGGCGTAACTGTCTATAGTTCCAATGACAAGTGGTGTCCTAGTGTGGGGCCAGAAGCATTAGCGCTGACGTTACACTCGTTTCCGAGGAGTTGATCAAAAGTTACGATTAACTAATCGATTAATAATTCAGAATAGCGGAACTTAATTGGCTGATAGCAGCACGTAGTTGGCTGAAATTTATTAATCGCTCTGTTAGCTAACCGTAACCTTTGATTAACTTCTCGGAAACCAGGGGTCAGCCATTTATTAAAAACTTAACTTTGTGTGACTGATGGGGGTAACTGATTATCCCACTGCCCCTTAGCTACGGAGATATACAGGTTCCATATCTAACATTGTTTTTCATAAATGTCCGTGTGACAAATCTCAATCATGAGAATTCATGAGTGTAGCGAATCATCTCTTAAAGTTACCTCTACCACCGAAATATCGTGTTTTATAATATGAATAATCACGGGTAGCGTACGTAATTTTAAACCATTTTCCAAGCGTGTGTTAAGGACATGTTCAATTTCTCAATGAAGTGCTCCCGGAGAAAGCGGCGACAGAGTAAGATGCGAATAGATGGATAAGAATTTAGCTGGACTTAGAATAATTTCTTTCTTCATAGTTTCTTCTTCTTCTGGATAGTTTCTTTTTTCATTTATATTCACATAATTCACAACATGATGGGATTACCCTTTTGTTCATCCCTTATGGGACAATTTTAAACTTTTCAACAGCTTAAAGCAAACAAACATCACGTCAAATACAGGTACTGTAGGTTTTTGTTGTGCTTAAAATAAATAGCAATTGTAAATTCTATCTAGAAATACCTCAAAGCATTTTCTCACAGCTTTTTTTCTTCAAAACATGAGGAGTTTTATATCCATTTAATATTACTAAAAACGCAATGTAAGCTTAGATAAACTCAGTATGTAGTGACTATGATTATATTTACTTTATAGTGTTTTTGTAGTAACTTGATATGTATATGTATATTCTCTGACGTTTAATTACTTTACACTTTCAATATCCTTGTAAACACGAGAAATCAGGGAAATTAACACATTAAAGGAAGTTTCAGGTACGCGAAGTTCATATTATCATAGTATTTTGTCTAAGGAGTCTTTTTCTCATAAAATTTTCACCTAAGCTACCGCAGTGTTTGACAAGAGATTTCATCCTTTAATATCATGAAACATTTGCAGTGGAGGATTCGATTTGGAGTGGAGGATATGATGTGCCCAATTCTGCGATCGGTTGCCGACATCTCCAATGTTATTTTGTTTATATTATTGAATAGAAACGTGGAAAATAAGTAAACATAAAAATATACTCCAAATATTTTGGCTATTGTCTTCTAAACCTTAGAGATAATTTATATCAATTGAGAAATTTTAATAAAATAACATATTATATAAAATAAACCCTGTTTACCTTCATTCCATATTTTTTTTATCGATGGAATATTTTTTTTTATTGAAAATATCTTTTCTTTGTGAATGTGTTAATACGTAATTTTTCAAATAATTGTTTTGTGAAATAAATACAAAAATAAAGAAGTATGAGTTTAGAATAGTTTTATGTTGGTATAAAGTTAACCCTATTTGTCGTCCATCGTGTTAGTTCAGTTCAAAAAATTTTATTGACCATAAAATCATACATATTACTTAGTCAACGTCAATATAATATTAATATTTTTGTATACTACCGCCCGTTCGGAAGTTCGTTAGTTTTCGAGGCGAGAGAGCGCCGATCAAAATCCTATCCAAGTTTAATACTAACATTCTCTGAGCACCGAGTGCTTCGGCGGAGGGTTTTGTGCCAGCATTAGTGAGTGAGTATGATGTACCTACTGATGTTAGTTTGTCGCGTACTTACTTATTTGTGTGTCCCGTTTACACAATTATGTTTGGCCAAACTTTATTTATGTATTTTTACTTTTATGAAAATGCAAATTATGATATGTACAAGAAAATATTTCACTTTTTTTGCCAATGCCATTACAGTGAGTTAATAAAATTAATCGTTAAAAAACCGTCGTGATAACCGTGAAAAAGTAGCAGATGATGATTTTACTGCTATCACAATAATTAATTATATCGTCCTAATGGGAACACCTCCATTTAAATATAAATGCCACGATTAAATCAAGGGAACGACTATCCTGTCGACGCGCCCGCACTTCTATATTAGGAAAGTAAAAAATCAAGGAACTATAATTGGAAATATAATTCCTTAGGGTTCTAAAGTTCTAACACTACGAAACGCTACGAAATGTTACGCACATTTCGTAGCGTTTCGTAGTGTTTCGTAGAGTTTCGTAGCGTTTGCGTAGCTCACAGCACGTATCAGAACCATAACGAAGCGATCTAGAAGTCTGGGCAGTTAATTATTAAATTCCATTGACAAACTAAATATTAGCTCGGTGGTGAGCTGAACTTCCTCAGTAGTTTGTATTTAAGTGTTATTGAGGTAATAAGTTTTAAGTTAAACTTCACTAAATCATATGAATTTAACTTATTTACTGGTCATTTTGCTACTTTTTATTTATTGAGCATGAGAGTTATTCAACTTTAAAACTTAAATAAGAAGATCTAAGAATAGAACAGTGCTTAACTAAAACTAAATAAATGTTGATTTAGCGTTACAGAAATTTTAATTATGTGGTCATTGGTCAATAGGTAAGCTTTGATGGCAACTGAAATCCAGTACGAAATCCCTGATTGGTTTTCAACGTGATTAATGGTGTGTAGTTTGGAAGCCATCATTAGAGGCGAGCGTCTAGTAGGTACTGTTTTCGTTATACATAAGTTTAGTTTACTGAGAAGAATACGTTTATTTACCTTAAGGGGGCTGCGACCGCGTGAATTTCCCATACAAACGTAAGACAAAAATGATTTGAATTTGAGAACTAGTTCAAAACATTTAGACTGTTAATCGGATTTATACACTGTCTACGCAGGTTCCTGGTCGTATACCAAAGTTCTAAATCAAATTACTTAAAAATATTTTTAAATTGGTTGAAGAGGAACCCTGGTATACAGAACAGGAACCTGCGTAAACAGTGTATTCAATTCAATTCAAAATTTTTATTGACCATAAAATCATACATATTACTTAGTCAACGTCAATATAATATTAATATTTTTGTATACTACCGCCCGTTCGGAAGTTGTGGGCTTAGGGATGGAGCAAAGAAGGGCAAGAAACCTCCCCCGTACCTCTTTTAAAATATCAGAGCCTTAAAAATACAATGTTATGTATTTCTTAGGAAATACACCGAGGAGAGACGTACTGACTCAGTCCATCGCCCCTCTTTGGATTTCTGTGCGCTGAGATGGTAAAGACCATGCAGTTTTGTCATCTAAATATTCTTTTACACTGTAATAAGACTTCTTCAATAGGCCGTTTTTGACATAGTTTTTGAACCTCCTTTCTGGTAGGTCCGTTGCTTCATTAGGTATTTTATTATAAAAACTAACACATACTCCCATAAAAGAGTGAGCAACCTTACTGAGTCTGAACGCGGGCATAGCAATCTTATTTCTATTTCTAGTGCTAATACTATGATTATGACCTAAAGTCTTAAATAAACCTATGTTTTTTCTGGTATACATGATATTTTCATAAATGTATTGACAGGTAACAGTAAGTATATTGATATTTTTGAATTTGTCCCTTAGTGATTGCCTAGCATCTAGTTGATAGATAGCCCGAATGGCCCTTTTTTGTAAGACAAATATTGTGTTTATATCTGCCGCTCTCCCCCAAAGCAGTATTCCGTAAGACATAATACTATGGAAATAACTAAAGTAAACCAATCTGGCAGTTCCTAAATCTGTGATGTGTCTGATTTGCCTGACCGCATAAGCAGCTGAGCTAAGTCTTCGTGAGAGACTAGTTACATGAGGACCCCATTGAAGTTTCGAGTCTATAGTGATTCCAAGGAAAATTGTTTCTTCAACGAGGTCTAGTCTTTCCGTTCCTATGCTTACACTCGTGTCCACCTGCCGCACATTCGGTAAACAGAATTTGATACATTTTGTCTTCTTCGAGTTTAATAAAAGGTTGTTTACATTAAACCAACTTAACACATGAGAGAGCGTACTATTTGCATCGTCTAGAATTTCTTGTTGTCTTATTATAAATCCGATTAACAGTCTAAATGCTTTGAACTAGTTTTCAAATTCAAATCATTTTTGTATTGCGTTTGTATGGGAAATTCACGCGGTCGCAGCCCCCTTAACACAGAGTTACATAATAATATATTGCACACATATATTACAATATAAAAACATATGTTGGTATTTCTGTTTCACGTGATCAGGCTGTCACTAAAGTATTCCTGCTCCATCTTCACATTTAAAGGCCCTGACATGTTTACTTTAGTTTAGTTTACTTAATTTATGTATGTCTCCTTCAAAATTTATATTGTATAGTAAAGTAAATATAAATGTAGCCTTTTAATGTCCTCACCGAGGGGCATATATTAGGGGTTCTGACACAGCTTTACGACTACTACCACCGATTAGCGATAGTAGCCGGGACCTTACCGAAACACGGAAGCTCCCGAAACAAATGCCACATAGAAACGGGTCACCCAATCTCGGCCAGATGTTGCTTAACCCGTACGATCGTTTTCTATAATCTTTACCATCTCAGCGCAGAGAAATCCAAAGAGGCGCGATGGACTGAGTCGATACGTCTCTTTTCGGTGTATTTTCTTAGACTTAAGTAGAAATACATAAAATGTATTTTTTTAAGCCCTGACATATTTTAAAAGAGGTGCGGGGGAGTTTCTCGCCCTTCTTTGCTCCATCCCTAAGCCCACAACTGCCGAACGGGCGGTAGTAGCAATCTGTATGATTTTATGGTCAATAAAAAATATAACTTTGAACTTTTGAACTATGTGCGGATACCTCTCGGCCTCGGTCGCTTCTGTTGTATGGAGTGGAGTAAAATATTATCTACAGCTTCTGTCTGGTTTATTTAAGTCCAACGACCGTACAATCCCTAGCGGTTTGGTCGTATATTTCCCGAGTGTTGACTCGTTATCAAACTTACACTGGACTCCGAGACTTGATACATACATACAACGTTTGTCTAACAACAACAAGTTTACTTAAAGCACAGATACTATTATATTATAAAGATAAAGATAAAGATAAAGACTTTTATTTGCGATAGATATGGTTATACAAAGGTGGTATAATATAGTTTCTGTCAGATACACACATCCAGCTAATTAAATTATAGCATGCAAAAACAATTATGACAGAGTCACTTAATTTTAAATAGAAGGTAACAAATTAGTCAAAATTTACAATTGACACAATTTTTAACATTATGTTCTAGGAATTCCTTAATCGAGTAGAAAATATGTTGCATTAACCAAAATCTTATAACTTTTTTAAATTTCTGTTTGTTACTTATAATTTGGAGGTGACTTGGTAATTTGTTCCAAATTGCTGTGCACATAGCGTAGCAGTTTTTCTTAAATCTTGTACTTTTTGGGATCACATCAAGGGTTAGTTTGTTAGGTTTTCTTAGACTCCTAGACGATAGGTTTTTTGCTTCTGTAAACAATTTTCTATTTTGCATCACGAATGTAGTTACTTCTAGAATATAAAGGCAAGGTAGAGGCAATATATTTAGAGCTTTAAATAATTGTTTACATGATACGTCTGGGGCAACTCCTACGATTGCTCTAATACATTTCTTTTGAGCCACAAATGTCTTGTTTACGTCTGTGCTGTTTCCCCAAACAAGCAACCCGTATCTCAATACTGACTCTACGTATGCATAGTATGCTGCTATTGCTGTGTCTCTGCTAGCCACTCTAGTCAGTTTACCAAGAGCATACGAAAACCTATTTAATTTATTGCAAACGCGGTCTATTTGAAATTTCCAATGTAATTTATTATCAATGTCAATACCCAAAAATCTAACGCATTCAGCACTTTTAACGATTATATTATTATATGATACATTAAGATTATTTATATTATTGAAATTGATATAACAGGTTTTATTAATATTAATATTCAAATTATTATAATTTAGCCAATTAATAGTATTTAATATTACGTCATTTAATTCCTTTTCATGTATTGATAATGAATGGTGTTGTTATAATTACTGTTATGTCATCAGCGAATAATATATTTCTATACTTAGTAATTTCAGTAATATCGTTAATGTAGAGCAGAAATAGCAGCGGTCCGAGTACACTACCTTGAGGCACGCCGAATTGATTAAGTTTAGGTTCGGATTTGTAAGTTTTTAAATTCCTTGCGGCATCAACTCCAGTAATCTCTACAGTTTGAGACCTATTTTTTAGGTAGGTTTGAACCCAGTTATATGCTGGTCCTCTTACACCGTATGTATAAAGTTTTGTCATAAGCAGCTTGTGGGACACGAAATCGAATGCCTTTGACATGTCAAAGAATAGTATTGTCACATAGTTATCATCGTTTAGTCTGTGAAGTATTTCGTTAACCAAATGAAATGTTGCTAGAGTTGTAGATTTTTCTCTTTGAAATCCGTATTGATTTTCGGTTATAATATTATACTTTGCCAAAAAAGATGAAAGTTTATTATGCATTACTTTTTCAAAGAGTTTCGAAAATATTGGTAGTAGGGTAACAGGTCTATAATTTTCTATAAGATTCTTATCACCTTTTTTGAATAAAGGTTTGACAATGCTTATCTTTAATCTCTCTGGAAAAATACCACTTTTTATGGACAAATTAATCAAGTAAGCTAACACTTCACTAATCTCTTTCTTGCAGGCTTTGATTATTTTTGTACATATTTTATCATACCCTTCTGCGTTTGTATTGTTAAGGGTCATTATATATTTTTCAATATCTATTTTGTCTATTGGCGTTAAGTAAATCGAATTATTTATTAAAGTTAGGTTGGTATTTTTACAATTATTTTTTTCAATATTTGTCAGATCAATAAAGTAATTATTAAATATATTTGATATTAATTTAGGATTTTTTATAGTTTCATTATTATAAATTATTTGATCTATATTTCTAGAAGTGTAAGTATTGTTTATTTCCTGATTGATTATTTTCCAAGTAGCGCTACTCTTATGTTTGTGATTCAATATGTATTTTCTATTTATATTATACTAATACAGATAGACCACCTAGAATAAAATATGAAACCGCCGTAAACTGAGATGCTACGGAAGCTTCTTTAGTTCGAGGCCATTATCGCTTGGTGCAGCACCATCGATAAATTGAAAATACCACGAGATGGCGCTAAGATATATAGGATTTATTCTAAGATTAGCGCCACCTACTTCTAGGTAAGTTAACTGAAACAATGGCGTTTAAAGTACAAATCTTACTCCTCACGCCATTTCTTTTTTACGAAGGGTTACTAATTCTAATTTGTATGGGAAGAGCACCCTGTGCTTAAAGTGTGGAAAGTATGTAATTTCTAAATGTAATAAACTAATGAGTCTCTCTGAAAATAATTAGTGAAGGATAAAATTGATAGTGGAGCGATGATTGCTAATTTGCTAAACAACCCATCAAAACAGTTCCATTGACTTCTTATAACATCCATTTATAAATTTCTTATATTGATTAAATAACACGCATTTACGGTATTTTACTGGTAGTCAATTAAATCTAGGAACAAGTTTGAAGTGAACAATATGTACAAAATGGCTTAACAATATCAGAATTGTATTCTAGGCCATTGTATTTTATAAAGCCAACTGTGTGTAAAAAAGTCAGTGTTTAATGATGACGACATTTGGTTAGTAGTTCATAAAAAGCACGAACACTTCTTTTGTGACAGTTTTTAAAAATTATCTATTTTGGCTTGCAGTGAAATCATAGTAAAATAGAGTATTTAGAAATTGTTTAAATGTGACTTTTAATCCCGTCCGGGGAGATTGAAAACAAATCCTATGGCACATAGATTTATATGGATTTTTATACATTTGAAAAGTTCATGTTTCTGGCTCGCTTGACACTTGGTTTTTTGGAATCGCTATCGATGTGTGAAAAAAAAATTTGGGTCTCCCATAGTAACTTGTAATCAGCTGATGGGGTCATCAATGTAACTTCTGGGTGACGAAATTTTTTTTTCATTTGCGACCTGAAGCTTCTTAGGGTAACTTGTTCATAATCACGGGTACTATCATTCCCCTAAATACAGTCAGATAATTTAATGTCAACCTGTAAATCTAAATTGAAGAGGAAATGTTCTTACGTATACATAGAGTTTTTTCATGCAATTTACCAGAGTGTAACTTGACCTGCACGCCACAATACGAAGCATCTCTCGATGCGCCCATTGCCCGCCCGGATACACAACTTTATTTACGTTGTGTTGCACTGCAGTGTACAGTTAACAAACTCGGGTCACGAGAATTGAGTTCTAAAACACAGCGGTCACGATCTCGTTTACCTTTACTTTGTACCGCACTTATTCTTTAGGCTAAAAGGGCTGTAATTGTGCGGTCTTGGTGTAGCTTTGCTTGGATATGAGTAGAGGTTGGATGGCAGCCAGTTTCTGCAGATGAAGCGTCCGCGGTATATTATCACGTATGTGTTTATTTTGCTTGAATTGGTGGTTCCCTAGAAGTTATTTATTATAGCTATGTTAGCCAGGCCGTAAAAAGTAATAACGCTACGATATCTACTTAATGAAACACAATTTTGATCTCTACAATATCGTGACATTTATTGAGGTTGTCAGGGAAATAACACAAAATAGTCGATAAATTAATAAAAAAAAATGTAGGCAATTATTACTATGGGTACAACTAGAGACTGTAGTCGTCTAACGATAAATTACCCATTACGACATAGTTGGAAGTACGTTGCTGGTGAAGACAACCGCAAATGCTGACGACATGTCGTCGCCCCGATGATACAGCGAGCGCGTGCTTACAACACGAGTGAGCGAGATAGCGTTACCTAAGTACAACGTGGCCAGAGACTATATACCAATTGACTGCGCCTGCGGGGGAATGCGGCTCGCCAAACGTTAGTTGTTTCAACGTACGCAACCTATGTACGATGACGGGCCGCAGCGGACAGTTTCGCAGCGGCTGACCAATCACAGCTCTCTTACCTCGTCCCCCGCCCGCCGCCGCCCGTAAATTGTTGAGATGTGTTTCAAAAGAATGTATCTATGCGCTCTCCACTGGATAAGTGCTCCATGAACGTGGCTATACAGCTCCTTATCTGCTTGGAAAACATAAAAATGGAAACATAAAAGTCTTCCCAAATAAAATAAGTATTTTGTATGAAATACTTATTACCGTATGAAAACATACAATTTCCTTACCGTTGCCTAACCCAAATCGACCTGGTTATATATCTCAAAAATAACACGTGAACAGTGAATAACCTAACACAGAGTAACTTTGTATCAACACATGAATAAAAAAACAACAAATGGCGTAGGCTTATCGTAAACAAACAGTTACGGAATATATGGATAAATAAAGAAACCTTCTCCGAACAGTTCGAGCGCTCACAGATACTCCGTGGAAGTCGCGAAGTTGGTTTTGTATCTGTAAGGTGACGATTTCTCAAGCAGGTCGTCACGATGAATCGATCGTGCCTTTCAGTTGTGACCCAAAATCGTGGCCTTCCTTGGCGACGAACAAAGCCGCCAGTCTCTAGGTACCTCCGATAAACATTTCGGACCGCAGATCGACTTAAATTAAGTTGAGCACTCACATTTCTTTGGCTGTGTCCGGCCTGGATAAGTGCCACAGCTTGAGCGGCGACTTCAGGCGAAGTATCCATAGATTATTGATAGAACCTCACCTTAATCTTAAGAATAAGTAATGTTTGTTGCAAAACCAAAGAGAAAAATCACACTTTCAAGAATTAAATCCAAGTAAACCAATATAATCAAGTTTTCTTAGTATTCGATTGTTTGATATCAACGAACAGGCTCCAAATTGTCTTTTGTTTCTTTAAAACCTGTGTTCGAAATTCAAAAAAAGACTATTGAATGAAATTTATGAATGTGCCAGGTTCAAAACTGCATAAAAACTTTTTGCTCCACCTAATATAAATTTTTAGCTAGGACCAAACGAAACTGAAAATGCAAGGTGGGCCAATAGATGTGTCCATAAGTGTATATGCTGTGTATCTCAATACAAACTTTCAACAAAAATTGGTTTGAACAAAATATGATAAGCAGTTTTTAAGATATAAAACATTTATTAAAAACCGCAAAGATAAATTTTTCATTCATACACACACTATGAAAAACAAAGTTACAACACCATCCAGTCTTATAATTACTAGCTACTACGGAACCCTTCATGGGCGAGTCAGACTCGCACTTGGCCACTTTTTATCGAGAAGGCGCAAACAGTCCGGAAACCGATACAAGTATGGCATATACCTAATGTAAAATAAAATTGATTTGTTGTTTCATATGATTCTGTCGCGATTGGTCGTCTTTTGTAGTAACTTACATGGGTAAAGCGATAAAGAACGCGTGAAGTAAACTTTATTTTAAGAAATTCGGCGGAAAATTGAACATTTTCTGTATGAGAAGTATTGTTATTTCCAAAAAACTAAGTGATTCCGTAAAAAAATCCCCACGAAAGGGACGTCTGATTTAGAAATATTTTATGCTATAAAAAATCTAATTCATTAACTCCTGGAACAGTATATACATGTTGAAACTATTTGACGAAACTTTTTCTTATACAATCACACATTTACCAATGATTGTCCAAATTGAGTTAACGCGACGCGCGGTACCGTTAATCGCTTAATGCTTTTTGGTAGCCCCAACGTACACAGAGATTATAATAAATCCCAAATAGGCATTTAAAATTAACATAGGTAATTGTCCTTTTGCCCATTTACAACTGGTTTCAAAGATTGTGTGAGGTTCATTCACTCAAGTTTTAGGTAGATTTTGGAGTCGATCAGTTGGAAGCGGGAAAATCTTATTGACAGGTTTGATCATTTGGGTAACCCGAGATAAGATTCATGTTAAAATATGTGAAAACGTACTCTTTTTAAAAGCTTTTATTGAAATTACAGCATCATTTTAATTTTCGGACACAAGCTGAAACCAAGATTAATAACCATCAAAATTAAAAAGGTAGTATTTAAACGAGTGACTGTAAATTAAAGTTATAATATAAGTGACAAAAATAATTGATTTAAGTGAGCGACTGACTGCGAGTGATGAGAAATCAACAGAACAGCAACTTACCAACATTAGTTTGAGTTACTTAAAATACAAAATAAGAAGCTTCATAATATTTCAGCGACCTAATTTTTGTTTCAGTGGCAACGTAACGTTCTGCATTTTTTTCAATATTTGGCCCATGGTTTATACTGAGCGGCATTTCGAATTATAGGAAGGACTTTAGAAAGACCGTGGTTGCAGATGCTTATGCTGATTTTTTCTTTGGTATAAAAATGACAGTTTTCAGTCAGAAAATGCCTAACCCTTATAGCAACCAATTAGGTTTTGTGAAACTACATGGAGTCGCCTTGCTCCGCTCGGCTCCGGCACAAAGTTGTGAACTAACACAACCTATATATATAGTGTAAGCACGAAAAGCAACAAATTCAGTTTAGTGGTACTTAAAGTTGTGACCTAAGACCTATCTATAGTATAAGCACAGAAAGTTATCTAAAGCAAACAAATTTCATAAAAAAATCGTATCAAAATAAAAAAATAAGACCTCAAATAGAATACCAGTAATCAACAATCATTAATAAAGCAGCAGCAAAACGGTGCTTATAGTGAACTTTTTAGTAGTTCGTTAAGTGAAACCTAAATAGTAAAAATCGTCTCTATCCTAATATTAAAGTTGCCCTCTCTGTATTTCTAGTCGCTCACTTAGTAATTTCGTCACATGGCTAGAATTTTAAATGCTTGATGCATAATTTTATTATTAATTAATATTCGTCGTTATAATTCATACTGCTCAATATATTAAAACAGCATCTCATCATCAGTCGCTAAGTTTTTTTTTATTCGCTCGTTTATAATTCCCCAAATTGAAAATGTAGCACGGTAATTTCCCCACAGAGAGACACATGCCTTTGACCGGATTGGAGTAAGATTGGCCCATACTCCATCACGCTGCCTCTGACGGGTTAATAGAGGTGTAGGCTAGGCTGAATCTGACTGTAAGATAATTTCAAGCTGTCCCCTGACACACACAGCTTTAGGACTACTACCGCCGGCGGGTGGCGTTAGACAATGACAGTAACTGGTAACTGCCGTTTTCAATAACCTATCTATCCTCAATCTGCAGATAGGATAGGGTGAATTTTGACATGAGTTCCATAGCGGAACTGTCAAATCTAACTCTAGTAATGTGAAAACCGGGGAACTTATTGCAAATGGACGTAAGTGACTAACAAACCAGCTTTATGCACCAATGTATTGACTCTAAACACGTACTATACTTTAAACAGGGAGCACTTATCCAGTGGAGAGCGCATAGATACATTTTCCTTTGAAACACAACTCACCAATTTACGGGCGGCGGGGGACGTGGTAAGAGAGCTGTGATTGGTCAGCCGCTGCGAAACTGTCTGGCGGCCCGTAATCGTACATAGGTTGCGTATGCGAACATTTGTTGAGTACAACAAACGTTTGGAAAGCCGCATTCCCCCGCACTCAATGGGATATATAGTCTCTGACTTTAAATTACTGTAATATAGCAATCGCGAGCCGCAGTAATAAACGCTGTTCGCCACAATTTTAAATCTCTGTCCGTCAACAGCTAAAGCGAAGTTAAGAACCCAATCTACTTACTAAAGACTTAAATAAAGTGGCCCAACAAACGAGTTGCTCCAATAGCCGCTGTTCCTTAGCGTCGCTAATTACCTCCAGGAGACAAACTGTGCAACTTTTCAACAAGGAGATTTGCGCCATAAGGACGCCCGCACACTGAACGGCTTACCGCCCAGTTTAAACCCAGATTTACGACCATGGCAGGTAGAGGTAAATTAATTTATAGCTTTTGTTTTACAAATTTTGAACTCATCAAGTGGAAATGAGAATTGTGCACGGATAATAGAGTATTAGGTGTTATGAGCGCAGGTTGAGACCGCGGTGAAATACTGCTTTGTTTCATTTATATGCAAAATCCTGAATTTTAATGATTGTTTATATATTTGAACATAGAAATCCCCATACATACACTCGAAAAACATAACCCTCCCTTCTGAAGACAGTCAGTAAAAAGTGAACATAAAATGATTTTTAAACCCTGATAGTGTTTGATTTGAACTATGAAGTTGTACTTAGCAGGAACTAGTCTCTACATTTGTTTTTGGAAATTGAATGAGGTGATTTTTCGTTTGTTGTTTTTTTCTTACTTCCTATTTTTATACAGGGTGAACATAAATTAGCCGACCATATTTTGAGGAATGATAGTACCCATCATTGTGAACAACTTTCCCTATGAAACATATGGTCGCAAATGAAAAACATTTTTCGTCCCCCAGTACATTGCCCCGATCAGCTGATTTCAAGTTACTATGGGAGACCCAAAATTTTTTTTCATTTGCGACCATATGTTTCATAGGTAAAGTTGTTCACAATGATGGGTACTATCATTTCCCGAAATATGGTCAGCTAATTAAATGTCACCCTGTATAGAAATAGTACGGTACAATATGGTACAAAAGCTAGCTGCCAACCAATCACCAATAGTAGGAGAGTAACCAGTCATGTAACCAGTCACCAGTAACCACGAGTGTAGCCCGCCCTTTGGCCTTTGCCCATTCAAAGTACAAGAAGGCAGTCTTGATTCCTAAAAGCAAGCTCTTAGTTAATAATATAGGTTGTGTTAACAGTTATTTATCCGAGCCGAGCCGCATAGTGAGGGCGCTCAAATGCTTTTTAGTTTATTTATAGATTAATTAAGAGGTCGGTACTTTTGTTTTGCTACTATAGAACTGGCATGTACTATGTATAAAAAGTACTTAAATAAAGTGAGATTACAAAAAAAAAAACAAGCTCTGTAAAACAGGCTACGCCATCTGTCGACAGACTCCGTGATTGAGCTCCACGAAATATACGCTACAATGCAAGATGTAAAAATGAAGTTCGATCATTGTAGGACAGAGGGCGCTAGTTCTTGGAAGTAACAGGTTGTCGACTGTCGAGTTATGGCTCTATCTATTTTATTTGGCTATGGTAGTAAATTATAAATGGTAGTAAATGACAACAAAGTATGGCATGTTTTTTTTATTGTAACTAAATAAATAAAATACATGAATATCAGTTTTCTTAAAAGTACTTTATTTATTTGCAAATAAATTAATAATTTATGGGGTCCATACAGCTGCTTTCCTAAATTTATGAAAGGAAACAATAGTATAGATTTATTCTCAAGCAAACATATTGGGGCAGACATAAGATGAATCATAGTAAAAGTAAAGTATTGATTATTATTTATTCAGGGTTATTTATAATAGAACAAAACGAGATAAAAAAGGCTATTTTACAGTACAAGACGAAACAGCCGGGCCGGCCTACACTCTGACTTTCTTGACACAGCTTATTGAGTTTGTTACTGTACATTAATGTTCTTCTATTTCAAAAAATGCTCATTTTATTAAATATTTGCGTTACACGGCTGTCCTTTAATACTTGTGTGATTAAACTTTAGTAAATATTTTCGCTCATACACAACATACGTATTTGCTCTAACATCAATAGCTCTCTATGATATTAATTATACTTATGTCAAACACTCACGGTACCAAAAATATGTCATCCATCTGCTATAGTACATGTATCTTCTCGCTTACCTACCCTTTCACCGGCTGATACGAACGAACCCATTCAATTTACCTTGCATGCATATCCATCCATATGTTATCATAACTGAATAGTCCAGTATAACTAACTAACTTGCCTAGTTACCACAATCTTTATACTTTATAGCGATTCAGCTTAGGATCCTATGAATCCTAATGAAACCCTCCTCATAAAAAAATCATTCCTCCTCCTAAAAGTTTCATGGCACTTTGTAGGTGTACTGTTTTGTGTTGCTAATGTGGAAATATAGCGCTTTAACCTTTGAGCATCATTATTTGCGCAAGTGTTTGACATAAGAATACAATATTAAGTTTTGTTAAATAAGCCGATATAGGTAGGTATTCCTTTCTACCGCTGATTTCACGATAAATAATGCTCCACTAACTAGTAGACAGTATTTTTAGAATGAGCTATACTTTAATACAAGGTATGATATTTTTAGCAACTTATTTGCTTGCTGGTCTCAGTAAATTGAGTCTGGATTACGAAATACAATAAAATTTATACAGAAGATTAGAGTGAAGTATATAATTTTGCACCAGATACAAGAAGATTCTCCTAAAGAAATAAAAAAACTATTAGATACATCAACAAAAAGGCTAATCCATGTTAGAGATATACTCGTCCAAAGATCTTTTGGCCTATTAGTGACGTTTACACGGGGGCGTCACTTCTACGCCATCTCATGCAATGATCCTGTCAAAAATCGTCAGTTTCACCTGTCACCGTATGCCAAAAGATCGTTGGACAGCTGAACACATACACGTTATTATTATGCAATAAAAGGCCTATATTGATTTTTTGGCAAACACTGCCAAAAAAAAGGAAGAAGTCAGCGTGATATATCGTGAATATTTCCAAATGTTTTATTCTAGTTTATCAAGATATATTAAAATCATGTTATGAACATACAAATAAAGGGATATAATAGTGTAATAAAAAATGCTTTACAAGAACAAAATGAAGCATAAATTTATTTATTTTTACAATTGCATAAAAAACCCTAATCGTGTATTTATCACATTATTTTTTAGTTTTATTAAACTATAAGTACTTAACAACAGTAACTAGACAACACACAATAATTTAATGACTTCGTAACATGACTAATGTATTATTTTTTTTACAATTATATTTTTGCTTATTTTTAAGAAGCATTTCAATCTTCTAGGTTTCCGAAATTGGTTTACACAGAAGTTGTCGCCTTTACACCATTTGTTAAGGAAATAGCAACACTTTGATATTCACTAAGAGTATTGATATGAAACTATTCCAAAATACCACAATTACTTTTATGTACGAGTAAAAATTGCAAACCTCTTTCTTTGTAAAGAAAATCAAGACGTAAATTAATGTATTAATTAAGTAGGTACCACCCAAGATTATTTTTTCATGTAAAACATTGCATCTTTATTTAGTGAAGTATTAATAAACGTAGTGTTCAAACCTATAGCTGTCCAACAATATTTTGGCGGGTGAGTGACGTTTTCAGGGGGGTGCCAGTTCTAAGCAATCTAATCCAATGAACCTTTCAAAAAGCGTTAGTTTCTACCTGTCACCGCACGCCGAAAGATCGTTGGACAGCTTTACTCATAAATTACTATTTTTTCATTGTTTACATAACAAACTGACCACTTTATATAACATATGTTATCTATCATTATAATTTTGCTTATTATGAAATCATTTTACAGTTTAGAATAAGCAAGCGTTACTTCTTTCCCAAACTCCACTGTATAGTTCAGTAATAATCCCAATCCACAATTGTTAGACGTCTAACGTTGTTGACGTTGAACGTCTATCATATTTTTCATATTCACATTTTGTCAAAGTAATGTCATTTGACCACCTGCACCTTTTAAACTTTAAGGTAGAATTTTACTACCATTCCCCATTTATTCAACGTTTCACACATCACAAAGCACTACAAATTATCTCACGATTGTCACGCCATCTACAAATCCAATATTTTGCACTATGTTACGTTGTTACGTTTTAAACGTCAAGTTCGCACATGAAAGGTGAGAAGTCCTGCTTACTATAGTCCGGGTCGGCTATAGTATCGAGGTCTGCGTGGTCTCTACGCGCGTAGGATGGGTTGTATCGCGCCAGCCATAGAGGGCAGGGCAGCAGTTCCGGCATCACAGAGTGGTGGGTCACCAGGGCGGTTAGTGTTGAGAACTCTTTTGTGAAACCCTGGGAAACAAATGACTGTGCTGAGTACTCTACATAATTTTCATGTTCAGATATCGATACGTTACTTTGGCAAGATATGCTTGACATTAAATAATGGCAATATTTGTAAACTACTGCTTGTTTTCTTTAATGACACATTGGTTTGTCAATCAAAACACGCAATAGTGCACAAATATGTCACATAGGTTGCCATTATTTTTTGTCTAGCATTTCTTGCCACCTATACTTAGGTTGTTGAAGCAAAACATGAGATAAACCAGTCAACCAACTGTACAAACTAAGACAACAGGTAACAAGTTGCCGAAACCGCTAGATATTAGTGGCTTATATGAGTGATAGGTCTTGCAGGGAGCCCATACCGATGTTCAGACGATATATCTCGTTGAATGCGGTTTGCACAGGGCTATGAGGATTAGTGCTGTGAGAAGACAGCAGCCCCCTTATTCGCTAACTCAGTGATGATCACTCAATGTAACCAGGCTAAATTAGCCAACTTATTTTGATATCCTTTGGTTACACGAAAATTGAACGACACCAATAACTTCTTAATTTTTACGGATCATCACTGAGTGATCATCACTGAGTTAGTGAATAAGGGGACTGGTCTGCGTCTCTCGCTCCCACATCTATATTCGCCTGCGGCTCAGCAGGCTCCTTGACTTAGAAGAAGGTCGAGGTAGCCTGAGCGTCTTACACCATCACTTTTTTGTGTGTGAGGGGATAAAAAAATCTTTTTAAAGATGCCCGGGAGTCAGACCTCCCTGCTATGTCCGATTCTCCACAATGAGGTCCGGATGAGGTCTCCACCGTGAGGCGGAGACTACATTGAGCGGAACACTCGTATGTGGCATACGGACTAAAAAAACCCCTGTGTGCTGTTGTTGCGTGCAGTTGCGCGTATGCATCACTGTTGCTTACACCATCACTATTTCTTACCTTAATTTTATACCCTTTAGGCGTTCGCAGGATCAAGTAGTGCGCAATGCCCGAGGGTTGAAAGTCGCGTGGCACGCGGACACTAAGTGCGAAGCATCCGTTCTGTGTTGTGGAACACCGTACCATGAAAGCGCCTACTGGTTGATTGTTCAGTACTTCTAGTGCTATCTGGAATGAAAGAAAACCTTTGGTTTTAACAAAAGGCTGAAAGCCAAATGATTATGAAAGTGTTTGATCTGACGGAATCTGATTTTTCACTTCATTTTATTCTGGGGAAAAGATCAACAGGCACCTGGCCCACTTGCAGCTTACAGCAGAGCTTTTGTGATCAACTTGCTAACTGTACCAGGTTGCGGTTTTAATAGGTTCCAAATCAATCGAACTTTCTCCAGAAATTCTAGTCTGGTTTCTGTGATGCATGGGTACGTCAGCAGCTAACAGTTCTAAGTACTCTAGCTTTACGGGCTCTCGCTAACCTCATCCATAGGTGAGGCGACACTGTCAGTAGGAGACTGACCACCTATCGGATATATCTTCCTAGATACGGTTCGAACAGGGCCGTGAGTTGAAGATATGAGAAGAGGCCTTATACTCGTAGCGATCCTCATTTCTATATTGTTCTACGAACAGACTTACCTACATTATACCGTATAAAAGATAAGGCCCTGGTCTTATAGTAGTTGTTTGTCGCAGCAGCCTACCTTATTACCCTACTAATGCAATTTGCATTCGCAACTAACCTCTCTAGGTATGCCGGCCTGGAACCACGGCGCCTGCCGCAGCGCGGGCTCCAGCCTCGCGGGGGGCGGGGGGAGGTTGTTATTCCCCGAGCGCGAAGACACGCAAGAGGAGGCGCCAGATGAGGAGGAGGTCGCGCGGGAACAGGTCGCTGATTGTGCGCTGGAGGCAGGGAAATGGTATTATGACCATTGATTATCACCAACAATCCCTATCTTTTAACCTTTACGTCCTTTCCGGATTCACCTAGCAGTTGTTTCGCTTTGACCTTGGTTTAAGGGTCATCTAGGCTACGTGGGGATCCCTATATTTAAAAGGCCGACCTCCAAAACAATCGCTAGACAGCTAAGAAAAAGAGCTATGATCCCATAACTGTGGGCACAGAAGAGATAATATAGTACTCCGTACAGAACGGCCACTCCCTTCCCCGCGCTGATTCAGATACTGCAACCCACCCCTGGGCGTCAAAGGATTGGTTTAAAGAATCAATAGACAGACAGGGCTGAACGCCGGACGAGTGACGACGCGTATACTTTAATATCGTTGCATTTGTCGCGCCACCAGCCCTAGTAAAGTTTACGCACACATTTGCACGTATACAAACATCATTTGGTCATGGTTATGTAGTAGTAATAGGTGATTATTTTACGAGCGTTCTATGGAGTGTCAGAGGTGTGCTGTGGGTGAAATCAGGCATAATGCCATTGATACCAAGAAATTATTAGGTATTGAGCATGCCTGGTCTGTAACAAAGTGACGGTGGATTACAGGTTGCAAAATATTTGTGGTACAGACTGGGCGTATGGTGAGACTCAGGCTAGCAGGCCATGCATATAAGAGTATGCTAGGCAGGGCAATATGCAAAATATTTTCTGCGTGGCATGAGATCTGCGTGATACGCCCAGACTTGGACGTTACACGCTGGCCTGTTATAAAATAACGGGTTTGATTCCTGATTCTCACCATGTTTCACGTATTTATGGCGATGGAAACCATCATGAAGATCTTCATATTTCTAGCTGCGGCTATTAAATTAACTGGCTATATTAACTGGCTATTAAATTAACTGGAACATATAGGTTCGACTGTGTCCCCACATTGTTTGGGAAACGGTGTGTCGCCATGTAATTTTATAAAACTCACCAATTCTTCCCAACGTGGTTGGTGTTCTTTTTGAACTCGTCTAGCTCATGCATAATACTGTCATGGTTGGGCCGTAACGTTGCGGGTCGCGCAGGTGATTCGCGGTTCGATTCCCGGGTGCGCACTTCTACTTCTGACGCCTCGTTGATGTAGCCGCCGTTTAGGCAAAGTGGCATATTTATTGGGCTGAAATGGAAGAAACATAATATTTATTAACTAAAATTGTATAATTTGCAAGCACAATAACTTTAATTCAGTCTCACAAAGTTTACCGATGACTACAGAATCAACTCAACTATCAACTAACATATAAACTATCTAGCATGAAACAAAATTAGTGAGTATCGCCAAAACTGCAGGGCAACAGTTGTTCAGTTGGCCCAGGACCGCAATATGAAGCGTAATAGTGAAGGCTAGGCTAGGCGACTTGTCGCTCAGTCAGTAATTTAGTCGCTTAGTTAATTCTTTAAGGGATCGTTTTATTATATTCTCAATTTATATACTAACGTAGTAGGAGTATCAGTAACCAGCGGCGTGGAGTCGTCATCAGACGGCTGCAGCAACGCTCCACTAAAGCCCATAGCGATGCGTTTCATCAAGGGCTGCCATTCCCCTAACCGTCTGTAGCCGCCCTCGCTCGGCGATGGCGACTCTTCGGAACTGCTCGGACTTGTCTCTATCAGCTTCGCCGCGCCCATTAGGTCGCATTGTGACGATGACCTGAAATCGGAACAAGATTTGGATCATTTGCAAAGCACTTTTAATAACGAAGGAACTCAAGGCTTGGTGGGAAATCCACGCTACTTCAACAAGACGGAATATCGGATATCGCTGCTACATTATTGGATGTTCTAACGGTGATTGAAAAACATCGTGAGGAAACCTTCATTACTCCATAGCTGCCGCGATGGGCCCCTTGTCACACAACATGGAAAAATTGATTAAATGGGGGCATGATTGTTCCATTGCCACCCTGTACAGGAAAAGGCGTGACGGTTTGTTATGTTTGTCACCAAGAGCACAAGGTAGTGTGTCAAACCGAGACCCACTGATATTAACATTTATCAGATTTGTCTATATGTGTATGGGAGAACCTTACCTGTCTATGCAATGCGGGTAATGGCGTGTAAGGCCGGGTAACGAGTCCGGCGCGCGCACACCCATCATTCGGTTGTCCGCGCCGCTGACGCTTAACTCCTTCGTCTGGAAAAAGAAAAAAAATACAATTAAACAAATGGGTAAAACAATGTGTGCAGATGACTAAGAAAGATTGACAATTGTTTACTAAATAAAGGTACCTATTTAAACATTGGCTTTTCGAAACCTTATTTTAAAATGTATCAAACTATTTACCTTCACGGGGAAAAATATGGCTGTATCGAATTGCATAATACGTAATTAAGACTACATTTAAGCTGGTTAATTTCATACGTATATGCCGAGTCTTTACGCTACAAAACAAAATTCCACAACTACTGAACTAGCACCTGTTGTAGAACCTGCGAATCGACAACATTATTTAATCCGCCAGATCTCAAAAGAAAAACACTTGGGTGCAAAAAAAAGCGGTCTCCTCGAGTGGTCATCAATCATGTAGAGAAAAAATACACGTTTGCCGCAGTGTCCCGCGTTTGATATTGAGGGTGCAAAAACGCCAGATTTGAATTCCGAACAGATAAGCCTGAATTGCGCAGGCCAATTTGGTATACATTTTAGTGCGTATGTTTTATGGCTTAGATATTTGCTTTTATTTTTTTTATAAATTAGATTTCAGTTTAATTACAAATATGACTAACTACCAACCAGCAATAACAAGCATTATATATTTCAAATTAATTAAGGCAATTAGAAAATTTAATTACTCTAGCATTATTTTATGTAACCTGATGATTTGTGTCCTGTGGTTGGGCAAAGGCCTCCTATTTCTAAGACTACTTATTCATTCAACATCATATACGGTTATTATGAAATTATTGAACTAAATTCTTAGTATGTTTAACGTATATTTACTCAAAATCACCCTCAGACCATAGCAGTACCTATTTATGGCCATCGCGTGGGCAGACACAGTAAAATAATTGAAAATTACATTCGGCACGCACTCTTACTTCTGTCTGGCGTGTCTTCATAAAAACACGCAAATCATAGAAATGTTTTCGCCTTTAAAAATATGATTTGCATCCGCTCGAGGCCTTAGCAGAAGCAGAGTATCGCCATCCAGGTTGATATTCAACAACATGTAAAGTCGGTCAAGGTCAAGTTAAGACTGAAGGACTTTGACGAAAGACTTGACATTATTGCTAGACTCATTTTAAACGTTAAGCACTAAGAAATAATTCATAATTTCCAACGATATTTTGGCACGCGCCCCGGTGACCGGTGGAACTAACGGTTGATGACAGGATCGTTGTTTTAAGTTGCTTAGAACTTGCGCCCCACTGTAAGTCACTCAGTGCCAAAAGATCGTTGGAACACGACAGATTATACGATAATTTGCCAAGTTAAAAACTTTTAAAAAACTATTTCATGACCTATTACTTGGTCCTCCCCGCTTATTTTACAGTGCGTCAATAATATCCGAAAACGAGCCTAGAAAATCTATCTCCTGACCGTGAACTCTATACGTATTATATAATTTAAACGGATATGCGAACTTAACAGCCAGAAATATCTCGTGGCAATAACTATTAAACACCGAAAAGTCACAAAAAAAAAACTGGATGTATAATGTCATTCAGGTAAAAACAAATTGAACTTCATAGATTTTTCTTGTAGAAACCTAACTACTAGACCGATTCCTGATTTTCAAACTGGGACCAAACTGTTAGGCTTCCCTTTTGAACAAAGAAATTATTTTTGGAATCGGTTCATAAATAATACCAGTTTCGATGTAACAAACATTAAAAAAAAATATGATAAAAAAACAACATACAACCGCATTGATAACCCCCTCCTTTTTAGAAGTCGTTCAAAAAGGCTACCAGTACCTACTTCGCTTACCAAATCCTCAAATATGTTTCGATACTGGGTTGCGAATTGACGCTGCAAATCGATTGGCAGAAAACAATATCTGTAATTCATTCTCGGAATTTTTCCGGGCAAATGACGGCCCAAGTCGCGTCTGGGCCCAAACGACTGCGACGACAATCAGTCGAGCCCGGCACGTTTCTATAAACGAATAAAACCGAATGGCGAACTCGAGATTCGATGTCGTGAGCGTTCGAGGAATAACTCTCAATGGTTGGCTGTTATTATCAATATCAGTGTTTTGAAAAAACGGATAAGTTAAACAAAACAGCTAGATGCAGAAAAACCACATGGATTATGTAAGTGGACAAAGGAATGTTTTTTTGGGTACCGTACCCGAAGGGTGCCAAAGTAAAAGGGACCCTATTACTAAGCCCACGCTGTCTATCTGTCTGTCTGTCTGTCCGTCAGTGGGTCCTAGAGCACGAACCGTAATAGCTAGAAAGTTTAAATGTTCACAGTACAACAACAAATACTGAAATATGAGAGATATTACAAATTAAAGGGGTCCCCATACAAGAGACGTGTTTTTAATTTTCTTTTTCTTTTTGTTTTATTGTTTTGAGTGCTTATGTTGTATTGTACGACAGTACTGTACCCTTCTTGTGCGATTCCGACTCGCACTTGACCGATTATTTACCCTTAGGTATACCAAAATACTTGCACGTAATCACTTTTATCTATAATACAGTTCGCGTGGCGACAAATCATCATCGAATCGATATTTTCAAGGTTGACCTTAGATGGAGCACATAGCCAAACTATTTTTGCTCTTGTGTGTCAAATTGTGTAATTAAAATAATTAAGGCCCGGTTCCACAAACCAGCGTCAGCGCGCTCAATGTCTTTTGACACGCCACAGGCGGCGTTAGTGCGTTAGATTACGCCAGTTTATTGCCTAGCTTTGTTTTCTCTCCAACCTTCTATTTTATGTGTTTTACTCACACAATGCGGAGTCTGTAAAATTGTAGCTATAAAAAAACGGAATTTGTTTAAGGCCTTTGTTGCGTGGGCCCCGGTTCAAGTTTTTATTTTACGGTGACAGCATTGAATGTCTGGACGCTGCTACAACTTGGGCATTTAGTCATCTTGGGTACATTTAATGAAGTTATCGAGCACAACTGACAAAAAAATAAGTGAAACCAGAATTCGCCCCGCCCCGCGCCCAGTCTAGCGATAAAATAATATCAAATGTAGTATGTAGTCTTTTTGTAAAGTGACAAACCGTTATAAACCAAAATAATCTTACTTAAATTTTACGTAAAAGTGAAGTTTGTAGTTTAGATTAGATGATGCTTTATTGTAAGCTATACTCTATCCATGCTTAGAAACAACTTGACAGCGAACGTAAAACTTCATAAAATCCACTTTTTAAACTCTAGCGATGTTACCAAAACAATCGGAAAGAATCGAAATTGTTTATTCAGTTGAACTAACAGAAGAGTTATCATCGTCATCACTGCTATCCGCACTTAGGGTTATAAATAGTTCATTTTCAACTATATTGCCTATCTAATGTCTCTTTGCAAATCTTGTAAAATTATTACCGATTCACAAATGTTTAAAGGGTGTATCGATTCTTTTGATAAATCGATTTTTATGCAATATCCAATCACTAACAGGCTAAGATTGATATCTGTCAAGTTACCTGTTATATTAGATACACTATAATAGGACATTTTATCAATAACAGATCTTATTTTCAAACATCGAACTTTAACTTTTTTTTAAAGCAAACAGAATAATACTGCAAAAGGATGATTAATATTCCATTAACAGTAGCAGTTTAATAATGGCATAGAGAGTGAGTTAAACGGTGGTTTACCAGCGCTAATGTGTGCTACAGGCCCATTATGCTAGCGCCCTGCTATTATTATGCTCGCGTTACCCTAAATCATTATTGTTTCAGTGAATTTAATTGCTCTATAAAGAGTTTTTGTGGCCCCATAAATATAGT
Organism: Argyresthia albistria; assembly: GCA_963457715.1. Taxonomy (NCBI): domain Eukaryota; kingdom Metazoa; phylum Arthropoda; class Insecta; order Lepidoptera; family Argyresthiidae; genus Argyresthia; species Argyresthia albistria. The sequence continues at coordinate 4,124,312 of OY735263.1, forward strand.
TATTATATTTTTATTTGCTTAAAGATGAGTATATCTAAGGCGTGGGCGTGGACCACGCAGGAGCGATGTTGAGACCAGCGACTTATAGACAACATTTTTTATGAATTTGGCGTAAGTACCTCGTAGATGTCGGTGAATGAAATGTAATGAGTTTTTATTTGTAATAAACTGTTCATTGACCCCTCCCTCTTATCCAGTATTAAATTCAATTCAATTCAACAATTCTTTATTTAATAAGATTATTACAAAAACTCCCACAAAACCACATTTCGCAGTTTGTCTGTGTGTAGACAGTCTTACTACTACTCACGTTAAATTAAAATAATTATTATAGTGACTAACGAATGAGATCTTTCTTATAGAATCTTACTTGTACTGAACTAGTAATAAAATGGACTTCATGGCACAATGTTTTCTCTAAAAGAGGGTTTTTTTTTACTTTTTTTCTAACAGTCACTGCATCAAAGTTAAATAAAGAAGAAAGTTTATGTTAGGGACAGAATGACTTCCAAGGGAGGCTGTCAAGGGCCATGACGATCCTGCAGCCTCCGGTCGTTTCTGACAAAAACAACTGACTTTGTAATACAATTTGGACTGATTTGAACTTGATATTACATACCCTAGTTACATACCTTTGACCTAGATAAGACGACGAGAAAGAAGACAAATGACATACCCAACCCTTATATAGGTACCTTACCTTATTACCCTATTATTATTATAATTTTTTATCTGATTTAAGAATTCACGGGACATTGCTGTCCCGGTCCTTTTTGTAGGCTTGCGTGGGGACATGGGTCCAACACGTAGTGGCCCCTTTCAGACAATTATTATCATTATTTTTCACTCTTCCATCCATATATATACTTGACATAAGTTTATTTGTATACAAAAATAAAAATACATTTCTACTAACAAAAAATATTTACGACAAAAACACAAGAAACAAAGACAAACTATTTTTATCACACTCTAGAATTAAAATGTTAAACTGCAGTCCACATTATATGGCAATTAAAATCTACAATAGACCACCTAACTCCATAACAAGCTTAGATACTGCAACTTTGAAAACCATTTGAACCCTGTATTGTCCAATAAAGCCAGTGTTCATAATAGGTATTAACTCACCTCCTAAATATAAATCTTAAAATTTCTTTGCTAAAGGTAATTTTCTGTTTTTTTTTTAAGCTTTTGATCTTCTATGTGACTCACCCAAATCGGTGCAGAGGTCTGCAGCTGCGACGCAAAGGCCATACGGAAAGCATCGCCGACTAACGCGTTTAGTTCTTCCGCCTGAAGCAAAAAAAAATATAGACCTTAAAGTAAATTTTATAAGTAATCCTATTAATAATTTAATACAGCGATATTACCGTTAACATGTAAATGATATCACAAGACATTCATCGGAGAACTTGGGGGTGCAATAAACATAACAGTTGACATTATCTTGATAGCAGATCTAACGGTGGTGCTGGTGGGTGATGGCTGACGGACGAACAAACAATCAGACATGTAAAACGCCCCAAACTTAAACATAAACATGTCAATCTTGACAAGGCGTATTGTTACTTTTATAACTCGATTTGAATTTTATAGGTTTTGATTGAGTCGATTGTTTTTGTATTAGGTACACACAAATATTTAAAATTTATGTATGTATCCTATGAATGAACAGAATGCCCTTTTATTTTACGACATACGTATAAAGGTATGATTTCGAGTCGGACTGCAGACCGCAACCGCAGGCGGCACTGCGGCGCCGCAACAACACCGCACCGCCATAAAAAATGCTACGCGATAGCAGACCGCAGTGCCGCCGCGATCGGAATCAATTTCATAGTGAAAATTAGAAAGCAGTAGTGTCGCTTACAGTCTGCGGTTGCTGTTCTGTCTGCGGTCCGTCTCAAAATCATACCTTTAAGAACTCTGGTTCTATTTTATAAATTACTTATTATTCAGGTTAGAACTGATTATGACGTTACAATTTACAGTACCGATCACCGATCATTATCACGCATGATGTTGATGTTACTGTAATTCAGAGCACTTAAAATTTATAACTCCAACAAGTTTCTTGTTCAATACTAAATAATATATTCAACAAAATGACCCTGTCGCCATTATAATAATTGCTATGCAGCCATCGCCGCCGTCCAATGAAATGCTATTTATTTACCTAATTACACGTTCGAGACAACTTCTTGTAGGCCAAATAGATTTTGCGACTTCACTAAAGGATTTGCTACCTTATTTTTAAGCTCAAACAACTTAAGTGTTAGTATTTTACAAAATTGTACAGTAGACCTACGGGATCGCCTCTAGCAATGTCTTCCGATTGCGAGTTCAATTATGGAATACAGTTGGCAATGATTGGTGTTTAGAAATGTGCTACAGGCGACAACTATTAAACATTTTTACAACAAAAAACGGGCTACGCAGTGTGTGGGAGCTATGAATAAATATTTCATAAATATGTAGGTAACCACAATTATAAACATATATTTATGGTAAAAATAGTTGGAAATTTGGATACATGACGTGTCATTTCAATACGCCTACGATGCTCTAGGCATTTGTAGCGAGTAATAAAATAATATGACAGTATTTTAATGTAATATCAATAATATCATACTTTCTTGACTACGTTTACACTCAAATAGGTATAAAACACTTTGTATTCTTACTTTCATTTAGCTGATTTCAATTACCCGTTTAATCAGTCAGTATCCATGACTTTTTTAAGCATACCAATTCATTTCATAGTTACCCGTATTACTAGTATATTTTATGGGTGAGTTTAGATACTCACTTCACACACACCTCCAGTACTCCATAGTTGCGGCGATGGGCTAGCCCCCTGTCACGCAAAACAGATTACGTTGAGAATAACCGGCTAAAAGTTGGAAAAGGCGTGACATACTGATGATGCGTGAATCAGCGCAGCGTGATCGGTACTGGTCAGAGACCATATATCCAAATGACTGTGCCTGCGGGGGAATGCGGCTCGCCAAACGTTTGTTGTAATCGACAGTTTCGCAGCGGCTGACCAATCACAGCTCTCTTACCTCGTCCCCGGCCCGTAAATTGGTGAGTTGTGTTTCAAAGGAAAATGTATCTATGCGCTCTCCACTGGATAAGTGCTCCCTACTGGTGGTATTTTCAGTTTTTCACCGTTCGAGTTTCAAAGTGAAATTAATGAGTATGGTTAAAGGTATGTTAGCCTAAGCTCCCGTAGCCAGCAGGATTTGTTGGGAATGCGGCGCACAGCTTCCAGGAGCGGCCATTACTGTTACTAATAACCATGCTTACAAACCACCGCGGGCGATTTTGTGGCGCAAGTTATATGAAATAACGGAAGTTATTACTTCCTTGCCGGTGATGACATCCTTGATATTATCATATGTGAGACCGAACTTAAACGCTTTGTCGCTCACTCACACACTAACAGTTGAATTTACTACGATTGACCACAGTGATATTCAATTAATTCAAAATGATATTTGTTAATATTTGCATGACCTAGGTCAGACACACATATATTTTTAATGCTGCGCTTTAGCCCCTCATAATGTCTGTAGTGGTCTGTACCTTGTACACAGTGATATGTCTGTATTACATTATGTCGTTCGTGTTGTATGTAATTCGGTAGATGGTGAACACCGTGATTGAATCTCCAGAATGCCAGTATTTACATACTAGCTACTTTTGTAAATTTTGACCAGAATTTACTGGTAATATCTTTTGTAAAACGCTCTTTTTGTTAACTTAGAGCACAAACCGGGAAGGTAGTACGAACGAGAGGCCAACCTACCAACTGCTCACTCGATTGCTACCAGACTCCGGAATCGGTAAACAATCGAGATTGAAACCGAGATAATATTGGAACAATCTTGGCTACCGGACAAAATTATGATGTTAACGATCTGACCATGACCATAACGGCAATATCTACTGACTTTTAAGCAGATGTTTATTGGTTATGGTAATTATTGTAATGACTGGGTAGATTGATCATGCCCGATGATTTGTAATGTAATAACATTCTTTATAATTTTAAACAGCAGAGCTAGAATATGTTAAAGTTTGCTACCTCAAAAATAACACGATCTCAGTGACGTCTTTTGTTTTAGTCTAATTGATAAACGTCCGTTTACTGATGTTATAAATGGATATGATTAACCTTTTTTCTTTGAGCACGTTTCCATTTAATTTTAACTAGTAAAACCAAATGCCACAGTTTGAGTCGACTCTTCCAAAATTTTTTCAGTGAGTCGAGACTCCAGTACACCAAAGAGCAATTAGTTTGTGCGCCGCCACCGACCCATGACGAGGTTATCTCGGCTCCATCTTAATTGGTTAATTAGGAACGCGTGGCGCCACTGGTCACATAATGGTGGTACTTTTTCGGTAACGTTATTTTCTCTCAGGACTTGGCTTTAGTTTTAGTAATGCTGACGCAAAAAATGAAATTCCTCAGGCTTTCCAACGATATTGAGGCTTGCCATGACAGGTGGATGAAACTAACGCATGATGACAGGTGCGTTGCGTTACGTCGTTGTGTAGTACTAGCGCCTCCCTGTAAACGTCACTCGAGTGCCAAAAGATCAATCAATAAATATAGTTTAATGCACACAAATGAATATATCCTAAGATCCTTGGAAGACTGTACTTTTTAGTGATGTCATTTTCACGGACGACTTGGCCTTGGTTTTAGTAATAGTGACGCAAAAATTCTAAACTTTTTTCTCAGTACCAACCTATGTCTTTTATGCGAGTGAGTTTAGTTAAATGTTTATATTTAACGTAAACATATTATCTAACAACATCCAAAGGTGGCATAAAATAATCCATTGCAAAGTATTTTTACGTGATTGTGTAATTGTAGAGCTACAAATTCCTTGTAAAACTGTATCGGTATTGTTTGAGTTTATTTCTATGCGAGCATCAGTGTTCAACGTCTATTTCACTTGTTTACGATATTCATTACTACTGTTTTAAAAAATATTAAGTGCTTGCTTCACCAACCTCAGTCTTTAAAAGGTTATTTTGGCACAAAAAAATGTACTTAGACATATGCAGTAACAAGCTGCCTGATGATTATGAACTGTCAACAAACCATTCAAAATGTACTTAGACATATGCAGTAACAAGCTGCCTGATGATTATGAACTGTCAACAAACCATTCAAAATCATTGTCTTCGAATACATTACACATCTAGTACTGAGGCTTTCTATTCATTTGCATAACTAATCCTAATCACATCGTATTCCTTTCTGTTTGTTAACACTCCATACTTGAGAACTAATAATTACATTAAATGAGCAGTTTTAACTTACAGCGCGAATCTATAGAGTCATCCACTAGACATGCTGATTAGATGGTAATGAATACTTAAATCACTGAGGGGAAATGAAAAGAACTAACAAAGGGCTGATGTCAACGTCTAAATATTCAGTGGTTTTGTCTGTGAATACATTTGAATGATTAAAATCTTTATGGCTCGTCTCGCATCGCATCGTCTCGACACATCACTAGTCGAACTTTTTGTTGTTCTATAAAAAGTGGCCAAGTGCGACTCAGACTCGCGCACCCAGGGCTCCATATATATATATATATATATTGCAATGGACCCGTTAATATACTGTTTTTGTTTTGTTCCTAGTTGTTTTACAAGACCAAATTCAGAAAGTTATCAAGTTTTTTTTTTATTGCGAAGACCTAAAATTTTGAAATTTTCTCATTACTTTGGTCATTGACCTACTAACAAGTGAGCGAAGTAAGAAACCAGGTGCGTGTGGTATCCTAAATTAATCTTCCAGTAATGCACGGTCTCAGAGTAATGCACGTGCCCAAATTATGCATAACACAACAACGTTACCATAAGTAATCATGCTAATCTAGCGTGCCTATCTTATCCTGAGAAACGATCACGGACGGAATACTTTTTAAACCCCAGCAAAACAAGGGGCATTTTATGGATTCTCTGTGTTAATATACGTATGTTTGTGGCACTATAACTTCAAATGGTTAGCGGTAATGACTGTGGGTTCATTACGATAGATCCAAATCTAGATTTAAAAAAAGAATTACCTATGTATCCGTATAGTACCTATGACTTCTTAATTTTCACTGATTCCACCTCGATGGTCGTGTATTAGATCTCCAATGCTTTTCTTTTCTGAATATAATCTAAAATCTTTTTGAAGAAAAACAAACAAACTGTACTGCTATAAAGTGAGGACGTCGTATACGGCTCGTTACATGATTCGGTTGGCGGTTTGGCGCCGAAATATTTAGAGCTAGGAAACGAGCATAACGATTCGCCTTTCGACTGAACTTTCGAATGAATTAACGATCTTCGCAACTTCTTTAGTTAGTCAGTAAGTAAGAAGAAGAGACAACCAATGATTATGTTGTCGGTCTGTTTGTTTGAATAAATTAGAAACAAGTTACATTACGATTAGATACCCCGATGTCAGATACACGTTATAGGTACTATAAGTTTAAAGCCCAAGTATGAATGAAACTATACATTTTAAGCTAAATTAAAGGATACGTTCATGAAGGATAAAGCCTTTGTAAAAATAAGTATCAAATATGTGAAAATTTTACAAAAAAGATAAGGGTAGTACTGTTGACCCGTATTGGATAAGACTTCTAGTTGCGATCAGCGGGTCGATTCTCGCGCCTTTGATATACGGATATCGAGACCAAAATTGACAGATTCCCATACGAAATCACTCGATATCTACACCTATATCGAGATATTTTGTAGGGGAATCTGTCAATATAGGTCTCGATATCCGTATATCGAAGGCGCGAGAATCGTGCTCCAGAAAATCAAACGTTTATCATATCACCACGGTATATTCCTCACACACAATAATGTGGTAACTTATTTATTCACAACATGTCTGGTATGTTATTGTTTCATTCCCGACAAGCGATGTGAAACGTTTTCAGGAAATTGAATCCGGACTTCATACGCTGTGTTTGTGCGATACGGGAAGACATGGTACCTAGAATAATAAATAATAATTTTTGATAACAATGTTGTTCAAATTCGAGTGTACTAATATTAGAGACGTTCCAGTAACGTAGTGTAGTAACAAATCTTTGGTTCCTATCATAGATAGATGAAATCTAAGTCTAAGAGTAAGTCAGTTTCAAAATCCGCTAAAACAACCCCAATTTTTTATTGGTTTTGGACTTTATTGGTTGAAAATTTAAGCGGGCGTTCATAGCGAGTTTTGCTACTAGACGACCCATTAAAAAAAACTTTTTTTTAGTTATCTTGCAAGGAATATCAACGCTACATACAAATCTTTAGCAATGCCATACCTATCTGTATCGAATTTACAGTGCTATTTTTTCTTTTAAACACCCAAAATAAATGTAATTTCCCGCATGTTAGATAATTATCTTACTCTAATCCTTCCTTCCTTTTATTGTCTGGCATCTGGATAATGTCCCTCGCCCAAAACAGTGTGTGTTTCGTATGTGTGCTTTATTTAATTATCTAATTCCTTTGTAATAGGTTGCGGGGTAATGTTTATTTATATAATGATCAAAGAGCGCAAAGAAAAGATATGAATATTTATCATCACCCTGAAAGCAGGAAATAGGCAATAACTACATGATAGTAATTATATTGATACTGATACACGGGAAAAGTTTCACTTGAAAACACATACTTCCATATTCATTAATTTATTAGTAATTATGGATTACCCAGAGCTGCAGGAACTCATTGAACAATCATTAAATAGTGATCCCAAAGCCTATAAAATCAGTTATGATTAAAAATCACCTTTCACTCCAATACATAAATTTACGATATAAATATGGAGAAAATTTATTTCACAGCCCATAACTTAAAACGAATAATAAAGCTAGTCTTCTTTTTACTACAACCCCTAATTTCTTTGATCTAAAAACGATCTCTATGCGTGAGGCGAGTTTTATATGTTGCTTCCGGCTCCTAAACAAATTTATGTCTCTGCTGCATTCCATTCATAGAGAAGCTGTTGTTTCAAAGGGCTATTTCTCATTATGTCTTCCTTTGGCGTTGAAAAATATGTTAACTTTAGAGTGGACATGTTATAGTTCTATGGGATTGGGTGTTGGAATATTTCTTTCTTCAATTCTGTTAAAGACTGCGACAAAGTAAATATTATAATTTCTAACATTGCAAAAAAAATCAAGACGATATGCATCGTCTTGATTTATATACGTATATAATGGCCTTAACGGTTTGACAATAAGGGAAACGTCCCTAACGGCAATGTGTTAGACCCCTGCAAAATACATATTGAGAATAAGGCACGCCACTCACATATAAAGCCTTTTACCACCAATTAAATGTCAAGCTCGCAAAATTTTACATTTTAAATGTAGTAAAATTCGCGACTTAAGTACATGAGTGGAGTACCTTGTGCTAGCAATGCGGCACAACTGTGCCTTTGCCTCCCGTTACTGGTAAATGCAAGACGCTGTATTTGTTTGCTTTGTCTGTACTACATGTTACAAATATCATTGTCTGTACTACAAGTTACAACTATCTTTGTCTGTACTACAAGTTACAACTATCTTTTCGTCTGAATTCCGAGTCCATGTTTCATCTAAAGTTACCTAATAAGCGGATGCCACCACTGACAAAGGCAAATAACTTCCTTAGACTGCATCCCTATCATCACAATCAATATCCAACAGATGCAATAAATAGAGATTATATAGTTCATGTACTCTGCAATAGCGTGCCCCTACACTGTATTTAGTACGCGGAGTACAATGAAGAAGCGAGTCCTCTTGAATGAGATGATCTCTCTTGAGTTTTCCATAAATCAAGTTAACTAAACCACATATTATCTTAGCAGTAATCCGCTCTATGTATCACAGTCTTCTGTGAGAAGCCTGCTGAGAATATTAATGTTATAAACACATTAGCAATATAAACAAACGGAAATAACTCGAATAATAATAACGGAAATAATAATAAATGAAACTATTGATTACAAGACAATTAAATATTTCACTCTTGGGTGAGGATTTAGATGAAATCGTTTTGCAAAGACAAGTCTTATTAGAATATCAAACTCTTAACTCGTTGTTACCTAGCTAGATGATTGAAGAGCAAAACCTATACTGTCAAGCAAAAGTGCAGCTAAATTATACCTTCCCTAGACAAAGAAGGATACAACACTAGTTATTAAATAAAACGTGCATCATGTCCACTAATTACACTATATGTACTGAACCAGACAGTCTACTGCACATGAGCTTCCATATCAGATGTTTAATCTCAAGCTATTTGTGCAGAATCGATATTACTGCACAGAATTTAATAGCCACCTTAAGAGACCATGACATGATTGTGTTAACTAATATTGGCTTGTTACTATCTATCTTAAAAAACGCTAGTAAACCAAGAATTGATAGAAGAACGATAGATTGCTAAAAACAGTTGCGAGGTCACAACCCTATACGAATAGCAGCTGCGCGGAGTCACCATAATAGGTATCACTTTAGGAATTTACTCCCTAGCTGTAAAACCTAGACTACTTCAGTAACAAGTTCATCATTCTGTCGACTTATATAACAGACATGAATTTTACTCCTTTGTCTGAATCCTACGTGACCTCAAAACTTTGAGCTCAAAACTTTTTCCATTATAATTTTAATATAGTTTGGCTTGATAATTTAGATATTACACCAGTCACAAAGTTTACAAAGTCTCTCGAAGGTCTCGTTAACACTTTATTAAATGGTCTAAGTACCTATTTATCTTTTATCTAAGTCGGTACCTACATATTAAATCTCACGTTTGTAACGATTTTTCCCTTCATTATTTTTGGATAGAAAATCCATTCATCCATAAATAAAGATAACAATATAAATGGTACAGTGGAAAATGGAAAACACGTGTACATAGGCGAGCTTATCCCTACCAAGAGATATCTTCCAGCAAACATGCACCAAAAGTTTTGTAATTTCGCAACTCACAGAAACGGTTAGGTGGAGTAATTAGCGGGCTTCGTAATGGTGGAGCCGAGTTCGATTCCCGATGGAGTCATTACTCAATTTGTTCCGTATACCAGTAAATGTAGAGTGTAAGCGTAGACTTCTGCATTTGTGAGACCTAGGTAGGAAGTATGTTTTCAGTACGCCTCAAGCTAACATTATACGAGCCTCTCGCTCCGACGTCTATGTTCTCCATTGTAAGTTTGTTCGGCCTATGTCTATAGTCTCCTTAGTTTCGACATTGGGCTAGCCCTCTTTCTCTCAAGTTGCTAATTGAATAACTGACCAAACGAGGTCACAACTGCGTCTGCCACCCCGTATAGGAAAAAGCCTAACGCTAATAATCACTATAGTTATTTAGTCTGCCTATCTACACTACACTCAGATTCAGATAAATTGAGGAATAAGAGGAATACCAACTCTCTCTCACTTACGCTTTTAGAAGCTTTGCTGAGTAATCCATATGGAAAAGTTTGAGTAGATCAAAGAAGCACTTAAATGCGTTGTTATCAGTAAGACATAAGCAGACCAAAGCTCGGTTGAACTCATCTCTTCAACATTTGATGGACACTCAAAGTTATGCTACGTGAAATCACAGCGTCACTTTATTTAAGTAGCAGTCTATGCATTCCGTTAGTAGACACTAGTATTTCACATAAATCTTTGATAGATTGTCAAACAAAATAGTTTTAAGAAATCGGATCACTCATTATTACAAACCACTTATTAGTATGGTGAAGAGTATTTTTATCAAAGACACTAAAATATTCTCACTGGAATGTGTGTTCTTATCATTAAATTGAAATATTGTTGGCTACTAAAAGTTCTTATTTTTTACTGCGTATAATAAATTATGGAAGAAAGCTCAGAAGATACTCGTGATTTTTGTCAAGATTAGTCATTGACGATGGAATTTATAGGGCGTACCTTTGTAGTAGTACATGCAATTACTATATCTACCGTAATAGTGAGTATAATTGTAGTACTAACAGTTAATTATTATGTATCATATCAGAAATACTTCAGATGTATTTCATCTCATGAATTAATCTAATCTATATTATTATATCTAATCTTGGGCACAAAAGAGTCTCTGCCTCCTCGTATGGGAAAAGGCGTGACTCTTTGTTTTTATTTCGCACCGCACAGATAATTGACTGCGTTTTGTTACTGAGAGCCATCACTTACCTTCTATAATGTTTTATGGAAATATCAATGATAGACAATGACAGGTTAAATAGGCACCTACACATATTCCTGTGAGTTTATTTAATTAAACTGTCTTTAATATTTCCACACATTATCTCTTTCATTGGTCCTCTTTTGAACGAAACTCAAAACGAAACTCAAAACTCAAACTCACGAATTATTAAATAGTAATATAAAAAAGTTAAGAAGCAGTAAATACACAAAGAAACATTTATGTTGCAAAACGACTGCCCCGATGACATTAACTAGTCGAGAAAGTGGCGAAATAAATCTTTATGAGAGAGAACGGAACGCACGGGTAATGGTCATATATAATAAGAGTACTTAATAGGTCTATGTCCAATCATATTTTTACGTTATATCTATTTTAAAGTTCTGTTCACTTAGTTTCCAAATTAAAGCGCTTATTACATTACGCTGTCGGCAGGGCACGATTTGTATAGACGTCTCACTCTGATGGAACGACTAGAAAGAGACAGTGAGTCAGACAGACCTGCCGACAGCGTAGTCTAATAGGCCCATAAGATATAAACAATGGTGGACTGACATTATTTTCCGTTTCTTCTAATACTTAAATGTACTATCTACACATCAGACTTTAGGGAGTCATCATCGTCTTCAATTTGATTCCTTCTAAGTACCATTTGGTATGAATCTGCTTTTTCATTTTTAAGTGTTAAAAATACGGATCGTACTGCGATTTGTCCTAAAAGTTCGTACGATCTTGGAAATTATCTATCAAAAGAACTTTACTTTTACGTTGTTTCAACAACCTTCAGAACATCTGTTAGGCTGGATTTTACCAACAAAAAGTTATACGAGAATAACTATCCCGGGGTTAACTTGTATGACAATGACAGTTCAAAATGAGGTGATCTGATCTGGGTGTCACTAGTGTCTATGAAAAAGTAGAAGATACTCTCAAGTAAAAGTTACTCTTTCGTTGGTGAAATCCAGCCTTTGTCAGTGAACATAAAAGATAATTAAACATCATCTCTTGTAAACACAGTGTAACAAGAAACCTACATGCGGCTTTAAATAACAAGGGGCAGAGGACTAAAGACCTAAAAAACTGCAGCGGCCATTGTCAATAATTAAAATATCAGGTAAACCGTCCCCCGACCACCTCTTTCGCGACCGCTTCACTGCCTGCTAAAGGCAGGACCACACTATCCGTTTTGGCTTGTTGCTTCACAATACAGCCTTTATTGTTTGATAAAAAATGGTTTAGTTTTTATTTTTGTCCATTTTGGAATACCTTTTAATATAAGGTTAACTATAGTACCTTTAAATGGCATTACCGGTATGAAAAGTAAACCCAAATTTATGATAGCCGCCGCTTAATATACAGATTAAAATTAAATTACAATTTGTGGTTGATTGCATCTAAAACAATTCCAAATATTCCTTACTCATTGCATTTGGTATATTTACCTCATTGCATTAGTTTTATTCATTATTTTATTACATTACCTATCCTTCACCTACGTACGTAAGTACATCTCAAGAAGGCTCTATAAACATTATGTTAATTTATAATTTCTTCTTGAGATAATGTTGAGCAATCAAAATGAGCAGCTATTATCAATCCTGCAAACCTACCTTCCTACAGTTTGCTATAGCTAATTAATACTTGCTGCATGTCTTTCTAGCCGTAATCATCGGTATCGGTAACAGACGATGGGTTTAATTATATTAAAATGTGTAATTAAATTACATTTAACGATTTAGAATTAAATATTAACAATGACATACATAACATAAATGACATATTCTCTAACGATCTCATGATTCTACTAAGGGCTCTCTAAAATAAAAATAAATCAATGGTTTGTTCTAGAATCAAAGGGTTGGAAGCGAGTTAGTTCTTACTTACCTACTAAGTATTCAAGCATGACATGGCTATAATCATTATTTAATATTAGGTGTATGTTTCCGTGGTATTCACAGGCTTTCGTGACATAAAAGAGTATCAAGAACAGGACTTGTAATAGCTGCATGTCATCATAATTGCTCTACATTATCTCAAGTAGACTGTTCTTAAAATAAAGGTAGTTATATCCAGTTAATTGGACTTAGATACAATGTAGGTAAAGCGGATCGAATTGTTCTAATTCAGTTTTATAATCCTAATACAAAACAATCTTCCACTCGAAGCCGTCACATCACATGCAACTTGCAAGCTTACAAAAGCTCGCATGGCATACCTCTAAAGCTCCCACGATTAAATGCGAAGCGAACTAATGTTTCCGCACAAGTTAGAGGTCACTCACTCCTCCTACACTTATTTCGTAAACAACCACTTTTTCAACACCGTCTTAGTTTTGGATAACATTCGCGAAGAAGATCGGAATTCAAAAGCACGTCTATCTGACACGAGGGCAACCACGCGACTGGCTCTTGCTGGGTTGGTTGGTTGGTTGGGTGCAATACGAAATTCCAATGTGGTTTCTGCTGCTCAAACTCGTTCTTGCTGAGGTGAGGACTTGCCCGGATGCACAAGCAACAACTCAAAGTTTACGAACACTCAAAGTCATGCTGCTGCCTGGCACTGTCTCTCGCTCAGGCCCACAATTCTACAAACGGATGGCATGCCAGTTGCTATAGCGTGGGCGCAGAAACCAGTTTCGTTTGTAGCCGGGGGGCGGGCGGGTCGGGCGGGGCGGGGCGCAGCACGTCTCAAGCGATGTCGTCGCCAAGCCTAAAATGGATTTTTGCGCCCTCGCCATAACAACTGGCATATATGTCATCCGTTTGTAGAATTGGGGGCCAGGTTATGACAGCGCCAGAATCGCATTCAAGCGGCAGTTTATTTGAGTAGTTGTCTGTGCATTAGGATGTTGGAGTGGTTTGAAGTTAACCTTCACGGTATGTGGCGCGGGCACAATGGGGACGCACGCGCACCTGTATATTATTGTGCTATTATTTTTTCTATGTTTGTTTGTGGGAGCCCGGCACAGTGGGGTTCAGGACAATCACCTATAGGTAGGAATTTTTAAAACTTGATTTAAATGAGGGCGTTATACTAATCGTATTAACGTACATCAAAATTATATAAATATGCAATTATTTTCTCACATGAAGATACAACTTGTACATTTAAGGGCAATATGATTTTCGAAATAAGGAAACCCTTTGTACAGGTTAGTGAGTATACTATGATTGTTCTATACGCATTATATTTTATTTGGTATTTTTGCATACCTACGAAATGTAAATGAGATTTGATCAAATGTGAAGTGACACATTTTGATTCATAGCTCGACCACGAGACGTATTAGATCGTTTTAGTTTAGTTTTAGTTTAATTCACTGATTGCACTCATTGAATGCTAATAGTCGATTCATTTGCAGATCGTCAAAGAAGCATCATTTGAATGGCAAAGTTGTCGTAACACAATGAACCAGTAATTCATCACGTGTTTTTCAGCCTTTTTGTCACTATATCTCGACGTGAAGACAAGTGAATGGGAGATGGGTCCGCAAGAATTATTGCTTACAAAAGAAAATGAGCGACAAAAGTACACAAATGAGACCAGAATAGACTGGGGGCAGTTCATTCATACTGAAGACAATCAAGTCCAGACAAAGACTCCAAATATTTTCATAAACGAGAATGGCGACAGCATGTCTGCGAATTCCGGATGTCTGGGGAAATAAGAGTTTTTTGTCAACAAAATGCAAACACATACAGTTATGGTTTCCGCCCTCAAGTTTTTCATTTAGGACGGAACAAAAGCCCACAAATAACGGACCGCGGTTCAGATTAAATAAATTGGAGGGAATTGATATCTGGCTGGCGATAATCATACCAGTTTGGTCTAAATTATAGTCCTGTTCCATAATGAGCTGTTAAAGTGGTCGTTCTCAGGCTCGCGCTTAGGAATGTCCTCCCGCACCCCGCAAGTTCAGAGCGGAATGGTTGTCTTGCAGTACTAGCTTTTCACCTACCCAAACAGATATTAATTTAAAAGTTAGGATTTAGTTTAGTTTCCGTTGTTGTTTGGATTTGCCTGAATCCAAACCGACAATTAAGAGAGCAACTATATAGGTATACGTACTACTAAACCTCCTACATTTAGCAGCTAGGTACTTGTAACTCTTGACAAACTTGAAAACTAAACTTAAGCTCAAATACCAAAAATTACCAAAAACTTTAAAACCGAACTCAGAATAGTGCATGAAACAATTTATAATGGAATTTTCAAAGATTACTCGAGATTAGTGGTAAGCTGTAACTCGCCCTTAAATGTACAATTGCGATATAACTCACTCAACACATTGAAATAAATAAGGTTTATCCGGAGTACAACCATTTACACCTTATTATAACAACTGCAAAGTCGAAATCATGAACCTTTCATAACCTAACAAAAGATATCCGAGAACACAAGCTAATACCTTCAACAAAGAACGGATTACATATTATAGGAGGAATAAAGGGCTTTATTTTTTATATTTCTCAAACAGAATAACTACTTATAGTCATAGATAAAAGTAATTTCATGCACTAGTTTTTTTTTTTTCCAAAATCTATATTATATTGGACTATGTAGGGTTCATAGTATTTTTCTATTTAGTTCAACAAGTAATTGCCTATGGCCTATTTTAAGAAAATGCTTATGTCACAGATTCGTTATTTTACGTAGGTACTTTATTTATCTTTTGTTGTACGATGTCATAAAACTGGCCTATAGTTTAACCACAATTAGGTACTTTCTGTAGGGAATCATTGTGCTTTCCAACAATCCATTGGCGCTTGGCGCGTGAGTGACGTTTACTGGGGCGCCAGTTCTATAACCTGTCAAAAAGCCTCCAAAAAGCGTTTGTTCCACCTGTCCGCAAGCCAAAATATCATCGGTAAGCTGTACTGATTTCTTAGCATTTTGTCTATGGTAGCATACAAGTAAATCTTCTGTTATTACATCGTTTACGCCTGGTTAGCAATCTTCTATAATATAGACTAGAAATAGGAGATCTCTAGTCCACAAGTTGAGAGTTCCTAACACTTCGTCTAATATCGAAGTTTGTTGGAGTAACTGTGAACAGTTGGCGACTGAGCGGTGTAATCTCGACTCGAAGCCTTCAATGCCAGATTCCATATTACAACCAAGAAGGTTTTACCCTTCGAGTCCTGTGACGCCATTGTCCCCGAAACCCTCTGTCACCTTCAACCAGGTGTAGCCCAGTCATCAGGGGTTTTTACCCTACAAAAGGTGGAGTAGAAGCAATTTTCATTTGTGTGTGAATTAGTCAATAGTGAAGGTAGCAACTGATGAAAACTTTCCCTAAATGAGACGAGAATTGGATTGTCGTACCTTGTTGGTTAAACTATGCTTTAGCCCCGAACTGCGGCTGCGATGTCTGCAAGACGCTAGAAACTAGGGCCTATTGAAGAATGTTGGGATAGTGCCCAAGTAGAAGCATACACGAAGACACTGAGAGCATATTTGATGGTTTTTTTAGGGTTCCGTACCCGAAGGCTGCATGCATGCATTGAGATACAGCCTGGTGACAGACAGACAGGCGGACGGACAGCGAAGTATCAGTAATAGGGTCCCGTTGTTCCATTCCCAGATAAACGGTCAAATAACTTCATTTGACATTTCGCACGTACAAATTCTGTCAAAATCCTCAGATAAACAGGCAGATAAACCATGGAACAATCGGCCCTTAGTAAAATATAAACATTTTGGTGATTTGAAGGAGTTTAAATACTTACAAAACTTATGTGTGTGCCCAATAATCTCCTTTTCCCTTAGCTTGGACCACACCGTACTGTTGAAAGCAGAATGGAACTAATGTCTTTGCTGCCCGTTGAGGCGAATGCTTTGCGACCTCAGTGAATAACGTTCGATAGAAACTTGAGGTTTCTGTACCTTAGTCTATAGTAGGAACGACTAAGTTCTCAACTCGATCCTTTCTTATCGTCATGTATTCTATATTCTAGACTTCTAGAGTTATAGTATATATATAGTTCATCCATGATTCTGTGACCGATAGAGCCGTGAGTGGTAATTTATTATTAATTACGAATTTTTACCTGTTTTTGGGTAAGTACATTTATTAGGTTTGTTAGTATATACATAGCACTTCGAATTTGTAGTTACTGTATTGTTTTGAACTCTTCATGGTTTTCCTCAGTCATTCATGATCGTTAGATGTGTTAAATAACTCGTCCCATTACAGTTCTAGTCTAATCCTTACTAGGCATTCCTGATACTAACAGTTTCATTGTTTTGTTCACCACTGGTCATAATAACCGGCCAAGTGCGAGTCGGACTCGCGCAAGAAGGGTTCCGTGCCATTATCTATAAAAAACCGCAAAAAAAATGTATGGGAGCCCCCCTAAATATTAATTTTATTTTATTTAATTATTTTATTTTCTAGTAAATAATATACTCAATATATTGTGAACATTTTAAGCGTCTACCTGCTACCATTATCAATATCGAGCAAAACTGAGCAAAAAAAAACACGTTTGTTGTATGGGAGCCCCCCTTAATATTAAATTTCTTTTGATTTTTAGTATTTGTTGTTATAGCGGCAACAGAAATACATCATCTGTGAAAATTTCAACTGTCTAGCTACCACGGTTCATGAGACAGGTGACAGACGGACGGACGGACAGACGGACAGCGAAGTCTCAGTAATAGGGTCCCGTTTGGCACCCTTCGGGTACGGAACCCTAAAAAGTACCGTTTATTCGCCTTATCGAACCGAATAGCGCTAGAAACACTACATAATTCTAATGCGGATCTACTGAATCCACCTTACCACATCTGCTCCATCTATTTGAATAAAACTAACTCTCAAGCGGCCGATTCCTGCTTCACCGTACCCGTGAATTATCGCGCAGCGGCGATACAAAGCGAACACGCTATACATTGAATGCAATCTACGAGCGATCTATGCATGAGCTAATAGGAAACGGTGGACTGACCGCAATCTCTTGAGTCCACAACTTTATAGCCGTATCGCATTCGGAATGGATGCGCGGTACGAAGTTGCAATTTCCGTAGATAGCCCTGATATAGTTAACCCAGTTGGAATTTGTGTGATTGGTGATTTCCAAATCGTATAAAACAATGTTGCATGCTAAGAGCGTTATCTGTGCTGTAGAAAGAGAGAGAGACCTACTTTAATTTAGACAAGCCGAATTTCCATATTGGCGTATTGGTACAGTATTCCTCAGGTGGCATCATTGTTATGGGTCAGGCTAACTAAATAAACAATATAATAAGGTATGTACTATAGGTCGCACGCAGGGAAATGATAGAATACTACATCCCTAAGGATTTTATCAAATCTCGGTAAATTTTAGATTAAAGACATGATTAATTGATTATAACATGTCACTTGACATCGCTTAATCACTGAACTGGTTTAGTGAAATAACAAAAACTAAGTTTGTATGTTAAATCAAACGTTTATTTGGAAACATAGGGAAGAATTTCAGTTACACGGGTTTGTTTGGACACATGCTCATGTCTTTATTCTATCATTCCCCGGGATTTATTAAAATCCCTAGAGAATTAGCAAAATTCCTGATTCTATCATTTCCGTGCGAGATATACATATACATAGTATAATAAAACTGTCAAACTCTAAGTTGCACGAAATAAATTAAGTTGCCCTTGTCACTTAACTAATATACTCTCGCCAATAAATTAGTTAAGTGACAAGTTAAAATTTAAAAACTCAGGTTTAATGTAAGAGTTGTGACTATGCCACCCCTTTTAGGAAATGGCATGACACCAAATTATTTTATGCCATGATTATGTATTTGTTTGGAGTTTACGAGATCAGGCAAGGTATCATCTACCTATCAAGGATGGAGCTAAAATAATGCAGGTACATAAATGATCATTAAAAATTTACCTGCTGCGGCGTGTCGGTCGCAAATGCGTGGCAGTAGTGCGCATCGACGGCCTTCGGTGCGCGCGCGACGAACGCGAACAATGCTCGTGCGCCCTCACACGTCGCGTACGAGATGCGGCGCAGCGCATGAGCCATGCGCACTGACTGTAACCAAGCATAAGGTTAGCTTATAAGACCCAATAATTAAATGGATAATAAAACATAACATTTCAACAACAGCATACATTTGCTTCTGGTCATACACTAGGATATCCTGTACTGTGGGAACTAGAAACAACGACGTCACAAACATGCAAACATTCAAGACCTGGGGACCAGCTTGCTTGTAGTAATCTCATCGTCGAATAAATATTTAAAAAGTGGCTATTCCTGATAACTGATATTTTACTGCATACCTGGTCGTGTGGCCGACATATCTTGACCCCTGACAAAGCCACCACCACTAAGACAGGTACTGCTCGCCCGTTCTCCTGAAACAAATTAAGGGTTTTCAAGTCTTTGTATGTTTTATTGGTTTGGTCGTCGGTAAACCTTGCCAAACGTGTAAATTAAGCATCAGGAGTATAGAAATTGGTGCGTTCGCGTTGCAGTTGCAGGCCAGCAATAATGTTTGTAACTTGAGTAATCTTTGACATTCAATGTTTCTCGATTGGTTGGTAGTAGAACTAAAACTGATAAATTATACGTCAACTATCAACATACCTACCTAGCTGTTCATACAACGTCCTATCCTATCCCAGTTTTTGCTCTACATTCAAACAATACCATCGGACAGATCCCAGGGGGTGCATTGTTGTAACGCGAGTCGGGGGGCGGGGGGCGGTTCTCATTAGGCGTTTTAATTATCGGGTCTCTGGGTCCCTAACGACCCGTGGTACCGACCCATACCTGCATGCAATGGGTTGCCACCAAATTGATGGCGGAGGGAGTCGTTAGTGCATGTGCCACGAAGAATTACACAATAGACCACATTTTCTGGGAATTGGAGATTTTTGTACATTGTATTGTATATCTTCTGCCTTAAAAGTGCAATTAGTGTTTTAGTCGAAGAAGATTTCCTGCCGTACGTTGAAAAATCAGGGTTCAAAACTCTGGCTCACCTAGAAACGGTAAGAAAAATGTTTAAATATGAAATATATATTTAATATGCAGTCA
The DNA here is from genome assembly GCA_963457715.1 of Argyresthia albistria. Lineage (NCBI taxonomy): Eukaryota > Metazoa > Arthropoda > Insecta > Lepidoptera > Argyresthiidae > Argyresthia > Argyresthia albistria. The sequence goes on from OY735263.1 coordinate 4,144,581, forward strand.
CTCGCGCCCACCTCCCCCTAGAGAAGGCGGCATTTTACATAATGCATTGTAAAAGTAAGCACGTCTGGCTTACCTGGAAAATTTTATCACTGAAGAAAAGCATTGCGACGTTTCGCGATAAAGCCTACGTCGCACTCCCGACCCCCGTAATTGAAACTTTATGACGAAGTGAATAGTAGCTGCTTCAGCATACATTGCGGAGGGGTTGTGGATGCCTGTAAGGGTGTGTTGAGTGATGGCAGCAATGTATGGCGTGCTAAGTGGAAATTCCGGTAGGGGTGGGGTTTTCAGACTCGGGGTAAACGGGGAGACAGTTTGCATGCAAATGGTGAAATGGCGCGTTTCTTCGAAACATTGCTGGAGAGTTCCACGTTGATTCATAATATGCAATTATTTCCTTGGTCAATTTTTCAAAATGTGTAACGATGGCGACGTTTCCATTTTATATCTCATTAATTTGTCAAAAGTACTGGATTCGGAAAACCCGGCCGACAAGGAATAGAGCTCTTGAATGTATTCTAAAGAAGTCTCTGGTTCCTTATCAAACAAAATCTGAATGATAGATGACAATGAGCTAGCCCCAGATAACTGTTGCATAATTAAAAGTAAACTAAGGACCGGAATTTCATTAAAATAATAGCTAAAGGTTCATCGGGCGAGTAATTCAACAGAACGTTTGAATTGCCTAATCGTTCAGCAAATGACTAATGTATATTCTTCAGCCACGTAACCCAAGCTACGATTGACTCGATTAGTCTTTAATTAAATGCCCAGGATGTTAGTGTCTTGTTTATAATATTATACACGGAGTTTAGGTTCGTATTAGCTGTTTTCGGCATAACCCGCTAAGCGGAATAATATTGTGACCTTCCGTCGTTGTAGAGAGGTTCAAGCCAACCCAAATGACGGCTTTACATACAATAAAACTATTCACTAAGTATAAAGGCAAATGCAGAGAATGCAAGAAACAATAGCAAAACATTCGTAAGCTGAGGAAATGTTAAATTGAAAAACGAACACTACGTCCGGTGGCGTTGCGGTAAAACGTGCTGCCTCCCAAGCGAAAAGTCCCGGGTTAGAATTCCGGCTGGTAAGAAAAAGAAAAAACCCAGTATGATGTTTGTACATGTGATGTTTTCTGGTAATGGGAAGGAGGTATTATTTTTGTGTTACGGTATGTATGAAACGGCTAAATCCGTTTCTAGCTGTACACTACTCGTATAATTATCATAAATAATTTACGTATTTGCGAATCTGAATCGAAAAAGTGGCTTAGTCGCGCTTGGTTATTCCACCTTGAGCTGCGAGACAAATAAATTATTCATTTGATGACAAGATGCCAATACTCTCAATCTGAGAATCAGGGATTTGTCTTACCAGGATTTGTCTCCAGGTCTTGGGAAGGATAAACAGCCTATCTTAGATAAAATAATTTCGTGTTTGCGCTTGATAATGTCATAAAAATTTACATTTGTTTTTAACGTGTAAACTTCGAGCAACACAGCCTTCTTAGGCCTTCCGTGTTGCTCGAAACGTGTAGTAAAGAAACATGAATTAAGAATGATAGAAGCTTGTCGACTTCCATACTATAGATATTATATATCTAGAACTTTAAAGTTGATAAGGGAGTCCTTGACTTTTCTCTCCTACTTTTGGTCCTTAGAATCAATCGAATCGAAGTGTTCTGTGAGACTGTGGTGAGACTAAAGATGGTGTATCCTGCGTGATATACTATGTTTTGGCAAATTGCGCCGATTTCGGCCAATCCTCAACCTTGGGCTTCAACTGGCTTATGGCATTATTGTTGTTTTCACAACAACGCCTCTAGTTACAGGTCACGCCAAGTTTCTTGGCACTTGAGAGCCGCGCGGAGGTGGAAGCCTGGCGACACGTCGGTACAAGAAAGACGCATACATGGGCGAGAGAAAGACATAAGAGAGAGCTTGCTCAAGTATCAAGAAACCTAACTGTTTCCACTAGGCTCCCTCTCTTTAAACCCTCCGCCGCGCCATATCCCTTAATTAAAAAGTCGAAGAATACTTCAAAAGCTAATCCTCGTACCTAACTTGAAACTTCAGTAACTACTAATACTTATACTAACAGCCACTCAACCCTAAACTCCGTCTCATCTTGGTGATGCTTCATCATACGAGCGCCAACTTACAAGGTTACCTCACACCTTGCCACACAAAACTAAATCCCAACACCAGGTGTTAAGGCTCAGGAAGTTTGCTGCCGTTGATGTAACTTTTAGAGGGCTCTTGGGTGCTATCGTTTCAGATTGTGGTGCCTAGAGGGGGGAAGGGAGAGAAAAGTGTGGGGGGAGGATTTTCCTCTTATTTCGTGATTTTGTATCTTTCTTGATTTGCGTAACAATGTCTTCAGCTCAGTGTTGAGAATAATGACATTGAAGGCATGATAGGTAACTTGACTTATTCTTTAGTACAGTAGCAACTTTTGTACTGTTTAGTCGTGTGGCTTAATTATGACAAGTCGTTTCGTATATGAACAACTAACGTATTGTATGTATAGTTATTAGTATAACATTATAGTACGTGTGGTATAGTATACTCTCATGTACGATCGGGTGTAGGAATGAAGGGTGCTAAACGAACGTAGTCAAGGTTCTACATTTCACTATTAAAATATGAGTGCCTCTCCACGCTACACCACAGCATAGCACTGCACTCATTTAAAAGCTTTTGCACCTCATACCCCGCCACAAAAACTCCCAACTCTCATAAAACACATTTAAAACGTCCCACCACAACTACGACCAATGACAGAAACAGTAAACCTTCCGGTACAAACCCCACTCAGTTCTGGACTCGAGAGGCATTTGTATAGAGTTCTGAGTGCATCCATTACTGGCTTGCGCTGGGACGGGGTAGGAAGTGTCGTGGAGTGTGGAGCAGGTCTCTCGGGCGCTTTCACAAAAATGAGGGACGGAATTTTGAATGAGTTGTGAAATATGGGGCTTATGCTTGACACGGTTGTGAGGGAAACTGGCGAAATTTCATTAGTATAGCGAATTTTTGTCGAGACCATCAATGAGAGTTATATGTGAGTCAGAGCCTAGCGTAGTTCGGAACAACGTGGCGGCGGCGGCGGCGGCGCGGCGGCGGGTGGCTTCCCTGCAGTCGACGATGCACTTTTGTAAATGTAGTGTCCATATATGTCCCCTTAGAGGAGCACCGGATTAATAACCATGAAATCTGAATCATGTAATCAATACATTTTGGCGAGAACGCTGCCACTGCAGAGACAAGTGTTTTGATAACCTTAAAGACCGATATTATACAATAGGTGAGTGTTGAATAACTGGCTCAAAGTGGGCATAAATATTCCTCTGCCACCCCGTATGGGAAAAGGCGTGACGTTAATAACAACAAAACAAAGCGTGGTCGTGATATGTTAAACTCGGTGTTGGTACATCTGGATCTGTGTGCAAAAGATAATGCGTCCATTATTTCAAAAGTCAAACAATGAAACTCTTCAAGCACTTGAATGGAAATTCGAGCAAATAGTATTTACTGCTCTGTGATTTACTCCAACTCTTAACAAGGATTAAATGCCATTCATTCATTGAGAGAATGCCAATAGCACTGAGGCAAATATTGTATTAAGTGCTGAGTGTGAGTTACTTTTCAACATTTCCATTTTAACTCTGCGAGTTAAAATGGAAATGTTGAAAAGTGGTACTCTAAACGGTTTTCTGACGAACTATATATTTAACATATCTCCGAGTCAAAACTAATCCACTAAACCAATGATAATGAAACATGTCTATGAACAGGGAAGTAAACTGATACAGAAAACCTCATTAAAATCTGTCCACCAGTTTGTGCGCTAGAGTACCACAGACAGATAAACATACACACACATAGAAATACGCTTCAAACCTTCAAACTTATAACACCCCACGTTTTATAGTCAAGGTTGAAAGAAAACTTAAAATAATTCAGAGAGAACATGAAATAGGATAATGAAGTAAATCAGCTGGGATTTTTTCTGTAAAACGGAATAATTACACGGTAAAAATAAAAACTTTTCAACCTGTAACGCCAAAAGGTTTTTATTCCACAACTTTACTCGTATAAAATCAAGACTCTCCAAGTTAATTTTCTCCTTTCCTGAACAAAAACTGCAAAGTCATTATCTGTCTGTCTTATCTGGGACCAGTCAAGCTTGTCACCGTACTGTCGCTTTGTCGCTTTCTTTAGAATTTCATCTTCAGAGGAACAGCTGAATTCCGACAAACTCATATTCGACATGATTTTTAACCCCCTGAGGAAAAATAAGCGGTCCAACTACATTTACATACGACTACTATACGACTTAATTTTGACAACAACTTATTTCAAAATAAGCTAACTGTGTAACTCTGTAATTGTGTATGTACTTGAGCCACTGTTGTGCGTCCGCTTTGGCCCTGGCAGAATACCAGCGTCACAGATTCGTCTGTGACATTGCTGAGTCAGGGCCATTTCACTGCCGTGGTACAGTCACATAACCACACAGCTGTAGGTACCTACTGTTAATTGCATAGTGCGTGCTATTAAGTGCCGTCTATTTAAATTGATTTTTTTGTTATTAGTTTATGTGTGTGTACCATGTCCTTTGAATAAATGATTTATCTATCTATCTATATCTATCTATCTAACTCTACAGATTATCTGCTATGCATAGAATTAATAGTATTATGCCTATAATATAAGAGGCCTTTGCCTAGCAGTGGGTTCATGTGGGATGAGAATGATGATCATGTTTATTCTTAACTTTATAGAACAAATCTGTAGAATCCTGCAGTAAATGGTAACGTATATATGTATATGTCGGGGTTAGAGCTAGTTCAAAACGCTTAGCCCTGTAAAAGTAAGTAAAAATACGGCAGGAAATCCTTCCGTGAGCCAAACTCGTAAAACTTGACTGCTAACTCTTGTTTTATTCCCCTAAATCTTCACAAGTGAAGCATAGATAAATTACTAGCCTTCACCTTACATCTCGTCCTTAGCCCGTTCAGTTAGAGTCTAAATTTGACTGATATTTATGTGCGTAGGAGTAGATTGTGACGGCTGTAATTGAGTAACTTTTCCCATTGCAATCATGAGTAGGTACGTACTCTTGTATCTGAAATATGTTTTTACTTTGATAGCCAAGTTAAAATAGGCAGTCGATTTCATACTGAAGATACTATTTAGCTCTATCAAAACTTATAATAATATAAAAAAAACTCTCACTCGCTCTCACGCTCACAAAAAAACTCTCTGTTTACGAGTTGTACGAAAACTAAAATGTATGATGAATTTGACGTTTGCCTTTGACTATCGGCTTTATTTTTATAGTAGGTAATGGCTGATTTTCATTGACCCAGTATTGGATCCAGTATCACTGGATTCCAGCACTGGATTGACATTGGATCAATTTAAACATGTCTCAATCCAGTCTCAGTGCCCAACTGGATCGGAATAGAGCACGTTATGGTTCCTATTTTTCAATCCAGCGAATTTGGGTGAGAAAATGGATTAATTACCAGAGATCGGAATTAGGTGTGTGAAAATACCTAAAATTTGCAGCGGGACATAACATGGAGCTGTTACAACCACTTAAGTTGAACCGGTTTAATTTTTACCAGTTCAGTTTCGGTTTTTTTTTTTGTTTGAACACCGAACTCCGTAAAGGTCCATTTGAACCATTTCTAGTGAAGCATAAACAACAAGTAACAAAGAACCAAGAAATAAATTTCGCATAAATTGAAAACAGAAGAATAATCAGGATTCCAAAGCGTACAGAAATTAACATTATTCAAATAACTTACCACCAGAAAAGTTTTCTACACCATTCCTCCAAGCCACACCAAGCAAGAAAGTTACTAAATATTTCTCCTAATTTTTATTTTCAATTTTTACTTTCGTAAAATAGTTCTATGTAAAAATAGCAGTATTCTATACAGTGTTAGTCAAAGTTCGAACGCAGAAGTGACAGTCTTTCCAACTCAGAGACATACGTCAATCGCGCGTAAAGTAGAGGGATCAACTGGCCGCCCTACGTTTCGGTGTTCCGCCCGCCCACCGTGTTATTGTTCCGCCCAGGAGGTTAATTTCGTAGGGTACCTATGACAAAATGAATAAAGTTTTTCTTTCGGTTCGGTGTGGGCGAACATTATTGAAGTACTTTTGAGCAGTAATAAAACTGCAATTTTTCTCTGTTTATTATTGTAAAGTTAAGATAAGAGTATAAAAAGTTATGTTTGAACGACAAAAATGGAAAAAACCGGCCAAGTGCGAGTCGGACTCGCGCACGAAGGGTTCCGTACCATTATCTGTAAAAACGGCAAAAAATCATGTCTGTTGTATGGGAGCCCTTTAAAGATTTATTTCATTCTGTTCTTTGGTATTTGTTATTATAGCGGCAACAGAAATACGTCATCTGTGAACAACTACCACAGACATGATATACAGCCTCAGATGGACAGACAGTCAGACGGATGGACAGCAAAGTCTTAGTAATAGGGTTCCTTTAGGTACTGAACCCTAAAAACTGTATGTTTTAATGTATGTTGATAAAAGTAACACGTTGCGATCTTCTTTACCGATAGCGAAGCCTCCCCTAGATTGCCACGTCACATACATCATCGTTACAAAACAAGACAATCGCACCACCTCCGCTCAACAAAATATAAACACAGGATGCGAGAATACTTTCACATCCTGTGAGCGTATTTAGTTCAGCGATGACGTAAGGTTAAGGTCACTTTATTATCTTAATTCACATTTCGGGGATAATTTTAATTGCCAGATTTCTTATTTCTTTCAACAAAGCAAAAACTTAATTATGCCAGATGTATCTTGAACATGTAACTTGTGTTATTTTAACTAACTCATGATTTATTTTCAAGCACCATGTATATTATGTAATTTATCATGCTATTGATGGTAATGCGGATAAAAAACGGTCAGATTTATCGTTAATCGCGCTTCGGGTGAAGCTGACATAAATCAGGGTTTGTTGCTCAGATTAAATGGACAATATCAAGTATGGGTTACTTCGACTATGGACCACAAATATGACCTTCACACACACGAGAGTGCTTGGACAACTCTATTTTCATACTCTAATCCTTTCCGTCATACATTTTCGTTGTTGTTCACACATGGTCTGTCCGAAATTGTATGGCTGCGAACTCCAGTCGCCTTTGAGTGGTCCCTGTAAAAGGACTACTAAGGCTTCACTGTAACTGTAAGGCCTTAACTGTATGCATTTGTAGAATGCATCTCTATACTTTATACTTTATTGCACAAAAACAGAATACAGACACTTAATAATGAAAAAAACATGTACAAAGGCGAGCTTATCTCTAATAAGAGATCTCTTCCAGCAAACCTTGGATGGACAGGATTAATTAACAAAAGATAGACCTACATATGTGCACAACGATAAATATTAAATTAATAGGCTACTTACTAATAAGTACATACATACATAAAAACCATACATAATATTAAAAAATATAAAAAATACATAAATACATATAAACTTAAATATATTAAGGTAGAGAAAGATAGTGTCTTTTAAGCGATTTTTAAAAATGTTTAGTGAAGGACTGTCCTTGATAGCACTGGGAAGTTTGTTCCAGAGACTGCACGAAGACGGAACCCATCATCCCCATCTTCATAGTTTGCGCCTGCCATATCAAATTGCTATAGCTATTGCTGAAGTTTTTCATGAACATAATATGTTGTGTACATTGCAAAATTTGGTGATGTATAGTGAATTTGTTAACACGTCTATTTTTAAACAAGAATATTCGTAACTTACAAAGAAAAACAAAAAAGAAAGTGATATTTCACACCTGACGCCAAAATTCTAATTAAAGAATTTCCTTCCTCGCGAGAAAAGAAACATCAACAAAGACGCAGTGTTTTATTAGGCGTCATGTCGCTTTAATTAAAAATCCTGTATTGATTACAAAGTCCTGAATAATGCATGCGGCCTTAGAGTGAATATTTTGTTATTTATATGTTAACGAGAGCTCTACTATGGGCCAGGCACAGCGGGGCGATTATAATTACCCGCAAAATTATACACAGTACTGCCCAAATTCCGAAATTAAATGCCGCTTAAGTATAACTGGCACTGCCATATGGGGAAGTGATAGCATGAATATCAGCGCCCGTCAAAGTGGGTTATTTTATGTCCTTTTTCGTGCAGTCCACGCGCGATTTGAATTTAGAGCGGTACAAATACAATATGACATACTCGTGCGGACTTTAGTTTGATTGTATTCTGCTGAATCAGCAAATTATCACCTTTGTTTACAACCTTTTAAATATTCACTAGTCTTGTCTATAATTCAAAGGCAAAACTAGACCTGGATTCGAGTTGCATGGCGTAGTCCCAGAATGCTACCTTTTGCTACCCTTGACACAAGATTGAAAGCTGCTAGGATTGTCGATTTATTTTCTTGGAAGCCATGTTGTTCGGCCCTTATCAAACCTTGTGTGGAAAAGTAGTCGTTGAGTCTCCTCGCCATTGATTTCTCGAAAATTTTGGAAAATATTTGTATGAGTGTTATTGGCCTGTAGTTCCCCGGTGTGCATTTATCACCTCTTATGAAGTGGCTTAACTATTGACAGCTTCAGTTTATCAGGAAAAGTGCCTGTTTCGAATGATTGGTTCATTATGTAGGCCAAGACCGGACTAAGTGAGTAGCGACAATTTTTTAATACTTGAGTTTTAATTTCGTCGTAGCCTTTTGCTTGGGTATTCATAATTGATTTCCTAGTAGGTATCTCATTGAGTGCGTCGCATATTAGTTTTTGGTTTCAGCTCCATAAACCTACAATTTATGACTGTACTTAGCATCCCCCCCCCTCCTCCCCTCCCCCACGCACACACACGCAAGCACACATTTTACTTTCTCAATTATTTATTTACAAGTATACAACACCACAACAAGCACACAACCTACACACACGGGACACACCTGACATAAGTAAGGCACTCATGCTGTTTTTTTGGTTATTTTTCCTTCTATTTCTTCTTTTCGATTGCATAGGTTGTTTACATAATGAAATCCTTAATTGGCCTCATTTTAAGATATTTTTTTTTAAGATTACATGTAAGCATGGCTGTGGATTTTTGTTAATAAAAAAAAATAAAAAAAAATAAGTGTAACAATAATATTCTTAACTTCTAGTTCGTCTATAGGTTTTATAAAAACTATGGCCTTTGTTATTTGTAATTTTCAAGGATGCATTTTCAATATTATTGTTTGATTGATTGGTCATGTCAATAAGAAATTTGTTAAAGAAGTTTGCTATCTGCAATGGGTCACTAACTGTTTTGTCGTTGTATTTCATACTATTTATGTTTTCGTACTCTTTTCGATTTTGCGTCATACCTTTTATTATTTCCCATGAGGCTTTGCACATATTTTTACTTCCTAACACTATTTTACTGTTTTGCACTCTTTGTGCCTGTGATATGCATTTCTTTAGTAGCCTAGTATAAGAATTGTATCGTAATTTGTTTTGTTCTGTTTTGTTGTTATAATATTTGTATCGTAAATTTCTCTTTATTTTACAGCTTATTTTTAAACCTCCAGATATCCAGTTATGTTTTGTTAGTGCATTTATTTTTACTTTGGATTAAGGAAACCACAAATCATAGAATAAATAAACAGTTTCTGAAATTTCTCAAACGCTACATTAGTATCATTCTGCTCATAGACTTCGCTAAATGATAGCTGTGATATTGCGTCATGGAATTTCCTAAAGTTATCGTCACTAAAGTCTCTTTTTATAATTTGCCAGGACTTTCGTGGAGGGATTTTTGTTTTTACTTTGAATGTAACCATTTGAACTGTGTCATGGTCAGATAATGCTAACGGTATTGTGTTTCCCTGCACATCTTTAATATTACTGAACGCATGGTCCAGACAAGATTGCTCTCTTGTTGGCGTTTTTATGAGTGTTTTTAAGTTGTGGCCCTCTACTATGTCTAATAGCTCTTTTGTGTGTTTATTGTTTTTTAGTGTGTTAATATTTATATCTCCTGTTACAATTATGTTACTTTTTCCTTTTTTATTTAGTGTGAATAACAGTGTCTTCAGCTGGTCAAAAAATAGATCTATATTCAGTTTAGGTGTTCTAAATGAATATAAAAAAATTACTGTAAGTTTATAATTTGCTATTTCGATTCCACAACACTCGAATACATTTGCTATAGCCATTTCTTTGACCCAACTTAGTTCTCAACATTCAATTTCCTTTTTTGTAAAAATACAGGTTTATCTTATTCATCCGACTAACAAACTCAGAAGAGTTACAGCTTAAATACATTTTTAGAAACGTCTCAAACAACCACAAGAGTAAACTCAACCGCTCTCGACGCTCCTAATGCCCTGTAAAAACACTTTACCGCTTCCAAACCCGTAATAACGGGGAAACTTTCTAAACAATGAAGTTTCATAAAACGACTGCTGCCGGCCCGGTTCATGTTCTCAGCTATTAAGGCGCTGAAAAATGTTCAATGTACACCGCGACGAGTAAGTTATTTTGGACAAAATGGTGGAAAAATTGGTACTACGGACTTGGTCATCGACCATCAAAGAGAATACATACTATACTATGTCCGCTATTATGAAGACTACTATGACACTAGCGACCGCTATCAACTGAACAGCTAAGTTGGTGGCAGTGTAGCTCGGGAGGAATGAATGAACATTAATGAAATTGTCTAATATCCGGCTAACAGCGCTTATTTAACTGATTTTAATATGTGTACTTCTTAAAAATCTTACTATGTATATTGAATAGGTTATCATGAGTCATATTTCAGTTGTGAAACCGGATTTGTCCAAAAGGTTTAGCTGTGACAACTTTTTAAACACTTATTCAACTCATACCGCCAATCATACATACCGCTAATTTCAATTAATCTTCGTTACGCATTTGACCACCCTTTTAGAATCTGGAGGAAAGTGATTTAGCCTGGATGATCACAAGTTTGACGAACAGTCAAATGAATGCTGTCACTGCCTCATCCTTGGGAAATGAAAGCACCCCAGTGTGGCTCTACTAAGTTGTAATAATAAGCATTGGATGGGGCAAGTCGACTTGCCACCTTACATTGGATGGGGCAAGTCGACTTGCCACCTTACATTGGATGGGGCAAGTCGACTTGCCACGTTACATTGGATGGGGCAAGTTGACTTGCCACCTTACATTGCGTTATAGAAAACATCATAATGCAAACGTAGAAAAAAATATGCAACGATAAATATATCTATCAGCAATTTTAACGTTGTCACACTGTACCAGCGCAGTAAAGTTTCAAACAATTATTAAATTGAAGGATGAAAGGCCATTTCATCAAAATGTTAGGTAAACCTCAAATCAAAATGTCATAATATTAACCAACTATATAAATATAACACATGTATTTTCAACCGACTTCAAAAAAGGAGGAGGTTCTCAATTCGACCCGTATGTTTTTTTTTTTTTTTTTTTTTTTTTTTTTCTATGTTTGTTACGCGATTACTCCGCCAATTATGAACCGATTTGAACAAATCTTTTTTCGGCGTATAGGTAATACCTCAAGGGTGGTCCCATTGACACCAGGTCAGGATCTGATGATGGGATCCTGGAGAAATTGAGGGAACTCTTCAAATATTATAGGCAGACCTATAGTGATTTTTGTGTTTTTCATAATAACTCGTGCAAATGCACATGGTAAGCATAATATTGTGATGCGGAACTGCTGATGAAGACCACATATGGCCATCAGATCTGCTCAATACTAGGTACAAATACAATGCGTGGCTGACGGGCAGGCAACGCATAGCCTAAGCCGGTGGACCTAGAGCCATGAAACTTTGTACAGAGGTTCCTTAGTAGCGTGGGGTAGCACTGAGATGGGATTTGACAAAATTAATTCCCCAAGGGTGGGGGGATAAGGGGTTACAGTTTGTATTAAACTCAATCTAATCAAATAGGGTTTGTGGAAGTCGGTTTTTTCTAAAGTTTACTTTTTGTTTCAATTATATTATCAGCAATATATATGCAAGAGATGGGCTTAGGCGGTTGAACGAGTGGTTCTGATGAATATTCTACGAACATTAACATTGTGCCGTAAATTACTTTTTGAATCTTCGAGGTAACAGAGCGCAATAGAATTACGAGTAGAAGCGATACTTTTACCTGTTATAATAAGGAAAATTACTACGAATGTCATTAAATCTAACATAGAACTACACCTATCAAATAACAGAAATCTTCGTAACAAAATCAAACTTAAACTAACTAAACCTAGTACTAATTATCGGAAAAAGACAATAGTATTTTAGGGAGCACAGATGTTCAATAACTTACCAAATGATGTAAAGATTTGCGAATGTATTAACACTTTCAAAAATAAGTTAAAGCTACCTATGTATTTTTAAGCATATCTCATTTTAAGTGAAATGTAATTTCTTATGAGAATAAAGTTCTTTAAACCTTAATAAATATTTATGCTAAATGATAAACGCACCTGTGCCTGTACCGCGCCGTATGGAAAAAATGCGATGGATTTGTTTGTAAAAGGCCGAATCGAAAAACTTTTAATGATAGACCGTCCAGAGTCCTGCCAGCAGGACTTTGCGTACTACCGGTAGGACGCAATGTTTTTGGTTATATGAGGCTTTCTAAGCCTGCTAGCAGGACGCTATTAACTGACATGCATAGTGCGTCTTTTTCTGATTCAGCGAGTTTTTGAATCGTGTTTCTACGATTAGTCTGGCCGAGATGGCGACGAGTATAACACGTGGAGTCCGCGTTCGCGTCAAAGCCACATATTCTGAAGAAATTGATGGCCAGAAAAACTGGAGTCGCAAACATTTTGGTGATGACTACGATATTAGTTATTGTTGGGGTACAGGCCCCCGATTTTCGCGCTATCGCGATCATCTCCCCAGTCGAGATATCGGTTTTGATACGGCCTAAATCCGTAGAACACAATCTCGACTTATATTTATTTCGATCCAAAACGGGTCAAAATATCTCGGTTGATCGAAAGGCTACTCGTAAGAATAGCTTTTTCTTGTTTTTGATAGAAATTTCGGTATCTCAAAATCGATATTTCGACCATGGACATGATTTCGCTAGCGCCAGAATCGCCCCGAGGGCAGGAAGAAACTGCTTTACCTACCACATCACGAGTGGAATCCCTGCATGACATAATCATTTTCTTGTTTATTTTTCTACCCCGTAACCTCTAGAAGCGCCCGCGTCTATTTCTAGATACCTATACCAAAAAATACAAAATGTTTGTCACCCCTGCCTTATTCTATTACGCTCGAAAGTCAAGTACTGCTGGAAGGACAGCTTCTGATATCCATACACAGTCCACAAAATATTGCGTACTGCTGGCAGGACGCACGTCCCTAGGATTGTCCTTCCACGAGCTGCTTCCAGCAGGACCAGGGCTTGGACGTTCTATCATTAACCGTGGGCCTACAAGTCGCTCAATACAGTAATTTTGACTGAAAAGGGAAGAATGCTCAAACTCTGAATTTTTTACATATCTTACGATAATCATGCTCAATTAATCCCCGACGAGCTTTAAAGGAATATCTTATATCGTAATTTGTGTGTATCTTTGTACTTATACGTTAGCATACCTAACGTATAAGTACAAATCTTTATACTTATGAAATACATTTCTTGACATATACATACAGGTGACATTTAATTAGCTGACCATATGTTGGGGAATGATAGTTTTAGTAAATTTTCACAGATGATGTATTTCTATTGCCACTATAACAAAAAATACTAAAAATCAAAAGAAATTTAATATTAAGGGGGCTCCCATACAACAAACGTGATTTTTTTGCTAATTTTTGCTCGATATTGATAATGGTAGAAGTAGATGCTTAAAATGTTCACAATATATTGAGTATATTATTTACTTAAAAAATAAATAATTAAATTAATATTTAGGGGGGGCTCCCATACAAAAATCTTTTTTTTTGCGGTTTTTTATAGATAATGGTACGGAACCCTTCGTGCGCGAGTCCGACTCGCACTTGGCCGGTTATTCATATCCTATCCATGCATGGATTTATGGGGGCAATTCATTTTTCTCTATGCAATTCTGTCAGTTGCTCGACCCAACGAGGCAAAGAGATGTTTTGTCGCCATAAGAGTTAGATTTTACAGCGATTCAATTTAGGATCATAAACTGATCCGGAAAATTAGCATGAACGTCTTAAAATAGGTAAGGCTTGATATTAGGATAAATAAAGTGTAAGATAAGATAAGATAAGATAATAGTATGGATTTGTAGCGTAATATGGTTTATCTACTCTCATGTCATAAAGTTCGAATTACAAACTTGAAATCCAATTTATAATGACGTACTTTATAAACGCAATACAGTAATCAAATAAAAAAATATAAAAAAATAACACTACTTCTCGAACAAAACTAATGTTATTATTAAACTTTTTTTCCATAACGATACAGTTCTACTTTTTTTTGGAAAGGGTCATGAAACCATACAGCCAAGGTGTTTGATAGTCTGTATTGTTGGAAAGTTTTTTTTTTAGCTATAGTTGACAGCCAAACAGCCACTCAGTGGCAGCGCAGGCAAGAAGATTCAAACAAAGAGGTTCATTGATCTGAAGTTTGATGATGTGGCCCATGCTCCGCGCATGCGCTGTGATATAAGATAAGATAAGATAAGATAAGATAAGTTTATTTCGTACTTTCTACTACTTCTAACTTAAAGATTACAGTGAAATTGTTGTACATGGTGTCATCAATATAATTACGACTTCAAATCCCTAAACTAGGTAATGAACCTGTATCTTAGGGATTTTGGGTCTTCCGGTTGTCAGAAATTTATTTACAACAATAACAATGCAGGTAATTAGAAAAATTTACTATTACAATAACTAGGATTAAACGGTAACCTATTTTTTAGAAATTAAATTATAAGATATTGCTAACTTTAAAAATAATTTTAGTTAATTAACTAAGTACCTTAAGAAGTTGTTCAGTCTAATATGCTGGGTTTTGGCGGCAACAAAAAGTCAACGTGACGTTTTGTTGTGTGTGTCTAACCACTGATTTATGTGGAAATGTTGTTGTGTTTTAACTTTGATTTTTGTGGGAGAGACACTTAAGTATGAGAGTAGATAAAGTAGTACGAAACTGCACATAACTAGGTATTAAAACTCTCGTGGGATACTATTAAAAACCTCGCCTGAGGCTCGGCTTTTAAACACCCACTTTTAATACCCCTCGTTATGCAACAGTTTCATAAACTACTATTAATGGCTTATTATATTAGAATGGGAATTATTTTGATGTTGATAGTACCTCTGGATCCCAAACTGTTAAACAGTGAATGTTGTTGAAAAAGATGTCCAATAACCCTTGAAATATGCTACAGTTTTCTGTTACACGCTGTAATGGAAGCTGCATAAATAAATATATGTAACTTTATCTCGTAATTTAAATATCTTTGTACCTTTAGATTCGTTTACAAGAGGATCGTAAAGGACGAATACCTTCGCGAAGGTAACAGTAACTGGTATTAATTTTAGATCGTTCTCAAGATTACGAGCGTAGTTTTATGGCTGAAAGCTTAGTAGGGATTCGGTAATTTTATTTGTTTTGGAATGTTTTAATTGTTCTTTGTCCCGGCGAAATGATTAGAATTCTAATTGGCAATAAATGAATACTTTCTGCCACCCCGCATCTTCACCCATGCGGGATAGCTGAAGTATCTACAATTGTCTTACAATTGTGCTCAACCCAGGTTTGAGAGAGGCCTTTCACACAACGAAATTGTTTGACTGTGGTCAGTATTGTCACGTTCATTGTTGTTCGAGTATGTGGTAGCATGAGTTCGCAGAATTTGGGTATAGCGCCTGTGGCTTGCTGCTCATTAATTATTGCTTTCCAAGGACTCTATGTTGCTACGAGTACAAAGGTGCCAGTTAACACGGACTAGCACCTTCATACAAGTTGTTGACAGGCTATGTCTAAAATAATATACCTACATAAGAACACAGTAAAGACCTCCACTTACTACGATCCTAGGCTACATGAACAGAAAAAAGGTAGAAACAGTACTAGGCCATTGTTTCGACACGTCGTCGTCGGGGCGGGACCCGACGACGCGCGTCCTGCCCCGCGTGTATGATACTCAGCGTTTGACTTGGCGGAGAGAGAGAGAGAGAGAGAGAGAGAGAGAGAGAGAGAGAGAGAGAGAGAGAGAGAGAGAGAGACGAGACCCGACGTGCTGATAACAATGGCCTAGTACTGTACTGAAATATTGGGCTTGGACTCTAACTAGCAGAGAGAGCAGAGGCGCAGTTGTGCCTACGATTAGACATACATTCAATACTCCACTTTGCGTGACTTGGGGCTGCCCATCAACGATGGAGATATGATAGTATTACATTTAAACTCTGTTCGCGGTAAAGTTAGACTATAAGGCAGATAGGTACACAATCAAGGATGCTTTGAGTGCTAGATACCCATTTAACACCTTAATAAATCTATACCATTTATTTATTAATATACCTGTTACCTAAAGTAATTGAAATATAGCTCAACAACTTTAGCAACTACACGTGATACTTAAACAACTCGAATTATATAACGAATAATCGTTACGATTGAATTGGCAACTGTGACTACAACGCTATTTTTTATAGGTACCATAAAACGGCAACCCACCATGTCATGTTAGTCTTTTGCCGCGAACAGAGTAAAGTAAAAGTAAAAAAAAAGTCCTTAGCAGGAGGGTTTCCATCACGCCTAGACAAAGAGGACAAGCGCTACGAAAACGAATAGAAACGAAATCTCAAAATGCATGCGATTTGACATTTGGTGACGCTAGAGCGTTGCGTGGTGACTAATTGTCAAATCGCATACATATTCTTAGCGTTTCGTGCAAACGATAATACCTTTTTGCATCTTATTTAGGCAGGCCTCTCTCCCAAATTAGAGTTACCTGTGTCTTGGGATACAGAGTATAGGTGTATATTTCATATCTTACTCTGCTTGCATAAAAGAACGTTATTGGTTAATTTTAAGATCGACTATTTCAGTCGCCCAAGACCAAGAAAATACAATCTGAATACAGCCAGGATCTGAGTACTGATAACAATATGTCTCAGTGGAAGTGGTCCAATCACTTCCAGGCCACAATAGGAACGTTTCAATCTTCTGTGCAACAATGCCGTTGTATTGATCGTAGTCTACGATCGACTTTCCGTCTTCCTTGCTGCTTCGAATACCACTTGTATGTATAACTATAACATCTTCTTGCACGTGCAACCCTCTTGCTCCGACGTCTCTTGTTCTCCATTGTAAGTTTGTTCGGCCTATGTTCTTATGAAAGTACCGATTACCTCTAACGGCCGTTTGCAATAACCTATCTATCCTCAATCTGCAGATAGATATAGGGTCAAATTTGACATAAGTTCCATAGCGCAACTGTCAAATCTAACTCTAAATAGTAATGTGAAAACCATGGATAGATAGATTATTGCAAATGGACGTATGGATAGGTATTCGTTTAGGTAAATACAGTAAGAAACTGACCGCAACTGCAGGCTACGTGTCGCGTGAGTGTGTCAGCGAAACACGGAGCGTTTCGATGCGTGCAGTGAGAAGTCGAACTAATTTATGGGTAGCCAAGTTCATATACTGGCAATACCAATGAACGACTCGCACGCCACCCTTCAGGTGCATAGTTCTCCTTGACGCAGTCTAGTTACATACTACGTTCGCTGTCTCATACATACACTCGCAATGGAAATCCGATTGTTGTCTCGTTCACACAGTCACGCGACACGTCTTGTCGACCCGACGACGCAGTCATACTTGCACTGATAAGTGTAGAGCAACAGACTGATGGCAAATATACATAATTGAAACAAAAAGTAAAACTTTAAAAAATAACGACTTCCACAAACCCTATTTGATTAGAAACCAATGTCAAGTGCCTTTTGAGTTTAATACAAACTGAAACCCCTATTTCTCCCCCTTAGAGAGTTAATTTCGTCAAATCCCATCTCAATGCTCCCCTACGCTTACATAAGGAACCCCTGTACAAAGTTTCATGGCTCTAGGTCCACCGGTTTAGGCTATGCGTTGCGGTATAGTATTGAGCAGTTCTGGTGGCCATGTGTGGTCTTCATCATCAGTTCTGCATCACAATATTATGCTTACCATGAGTAAATGCACGAGTTATTATGAAAATCACAAAAATCGCTATAGGTCTGCCTATAATATTTGAAGAGTTCCCTCGATTTCTCCAAGATCCCATCAGATCCTAACCTGGTGTCAATGAGACCAATTGGAAGGTAATCTCCTTGAAACAAAACAAAAAACAAATCGGTCCATCCGTCTAGGCGCAATCGGGGCACACTATTAAAAAAACCCCGACGAATTTACAATACCTCCTCCTTTTGTGAAGTTAGTTAAAAAACAGCATAGGGCCCAAATCTGTTTGTTTAATGATGGCCGTAATGTTCACGTACCTAGCGATACAATATAAATGTATTGCAGGTTCACGTGGTAGGGAGAGTCATGCTTCATTCATCACCCATAAAAACCTCTTCAGTGATTGCGTAGCGACTAATCGTTGCGAATGACTTGTAATAAACCTCCCTCTAAGCTGTATTTGCCCCTCATTTATGGACTCATAGTCGATTTTACTCTACTACAACACAATTTTGTTTTATGACCGTTTGCTTAAGACTACAGTAAATATTAGATGTAGTGAGATCATAAACATTAATTACCTGTAAGGACATAATATTTATGTCCCTCGCTCGGGTGTGGTCATGTGCAGGGCAGGACGATACGTATCCTCCTGGGCCGCGCAAGTAATTAAGCTCAGAAAAGGCTCTCATAAACAATTACTCTTTTTACGTTATTATTTTTAAATGTACAGAACTACATCTTTTTTGGCTTCGTGCAAAAAGAGGAATACAAGCCCAGAGGCAGGTCTCTAGGACCTATTTTCTGCCGAGATTGCCGCAGGTGACATAGGATTCAAAAGACATTCACCGTTAAAGCTACAGGAACGATTCAAAATAGCATCCTACTTTTCGCCACTTTTAAAAAACAACAAACAGCCTTATAAAGTTCTGTAGACGATCCTAGTTTATTTGATAGCGGCAGAGCAGCTATCTCATTTCATCGCAGCTCGCAGATAGGTCAATATCTTCCACTGAGTCGAACATTTCTCAATGAGTTGTCTTTCGGGAATTTCAGACCGCAATCTTTATAATAGTGTTCTGGTTTATCCGATTTTGTGTCTGTGTAAACTTTTTAAGTATAAAAAATAAATAATTCTAAATTCTAAATAAATTCTAAATTCTATCCGAGGTCTACTTTCCAGTGTTTCAGTTTCAGGTTTTCCATGTCAATCTGATCACCATCGGCTACTGTTATAGTCATTGGCAATATTTTATGTAATTTCCCATCTTCTTTCAGTCATCCAATGCACCCTAACCAATGCCTAAAAGTCTCATAATTACGTGTATAGGTCACAAGGTAAAGATTATCAGAATTCTCCAGAATTATACAACTTTATTCAAATTATTTATAGATAATAGAAAAATATTTAGGTCTCAAGTTGTCTATAGCAAAACTATTTCGTAATACAAGTGTTAAAGAGCTAACAATTCGACTTTTTTGAGAATTTGGCTGTTTAAATCGACCTCTTGGAAAATAGCCATCCATCCATCAAAGTATCAATGTAAATAAATAAATAAATAAATAAATAACTGGCTATACGTGTACAAAACTGTGCTTCTACCACACAACATAGAAAAAGTACATATAACAGTTTATTTTTTTTCAGGTTTTCACTCACAATACAAACAATCACCATTGTGTTTACTGTCTGTAGTATACTTCCGACCTCTGTCTGTCTGTGTCCCGTGTCGCGACCAAGGAACATGTAACAGACGCAGATTAATCTTTTGGTCGCCTCAAGCGAAGTGTCTTCCCAAAACTCATCAAGTTTATCAGCCGCCTATAGTACCTATTGTAATAAAAAAACGGAATATTCCTATACCCATGTTCTAACTCAAAAGGCATATCGTCCCGCCCTATTACAGAATGGCAGTAAAACAAGCGCAAACTAATTCAGAATCTGCGCCATTCAGATTCGGTTTGTATTGATTTGCTTTACTTTGTATCAAGTAAGCAATCCCTCATGACTAAACACAAGGACACAATCAGAAGAGACCACAAACTCTAAGAGGGGGTCTGGAAAGGAGATCTAAAAGGAATAAAAATAAAAAGCACAAAAGCTGTGAGGTTTTTAATACTGACTGTGCATGTGCAGTCCCAGTCTGTACAGTACAGTCCGCTTTCCAATCCTACTCATTCTCAACTTTGCGTCGTTAACACAAACGCCATAAGGAATTAAATCGCACTAAAATGATGTAGTTAATTTGAATAGAATGCAACTGTACTTTGTGGCTAGGGGTGATTAATACATCAGGATTCGTACGACTGTTTATGTGAGTCTTTGACTCGGATGCACAACCAACCCGTTTAACGGACACTCAAAAATATGTGAAAAGACTCGCTCGGGAAATGACTGCGCCAATATGACATTCAAGTGGGACTTTATTTGAGCAACAGTCTGAGCATTTGGCAATTTGTTAAGTAAAATTTTACACGGTTTTGAGCTCCTAATAACCATATTACTGAGGGGGAGAGGGTCTCTTGTCGCGATGTTTGTTTGTTTGTTGATGCAGAGTATTTTTTTGTGAGAAAGCAGTAGAACTGCTAGGCTACGGCTATTTTGAAAAATAAATATATACCTAATATCTTTCAGTGAAAATATTATTAACAGAAATGTCCCGGAAGCATTACCGACAACTTTCAGCGACAAACATGGAGGTAAAGCGAGCAAATGACCAATCCCTGGCTATATATGTATTTGTTTGATACACTCAAGAACACTCAAACAAAGCCGTCTCGCACGAAAACTGACAGCCTGAAAAGATTGATCAGCGGTTTTTAGGGTTCCGTACCCGAAGGTTGCCAAACGGGACCCTATTAGTGAGAGTTCACTGTCCGTCCGTCCGTCTGTCTGTCTGTCACCAGACTGTATCTCATGAACTATGGTAGCTAGAAAGTTGAAATTTTCACAAAACGTGTCTATTTGTTGCCGCTCTACCAACAAATACTGAAATACACGAAATATTGAAAAAATAAAGGTCTTACGTTTCATACAAGAAACGTATTTTTTTGTACTTTTGGGACAATGATGGTGCGGAACCCTCCGTGTGAGAGTCCGACTCGCACTTGGCTGATTTTTTACTTTACAGCAGTCTGGGCACTCCGCTATTTGTCATAAAGTCTGATTCCTTCTACAAAAATCTATTTCTGGCTTCGACCTTCCCCAATCTGCACTTAACCCACGCCGCCGCGCCAGTGTTAGTTCAGATCACCGTGGGGGTGAGGTCGAGGGGTCCCGGGGTGAGGGGCACGGTGGCAAATTGCACATTACCCCAGAAAGATAGGACAGTAGCAAGCTGGATGATTTATCCACTGGGAAACGTAATGATTCGAAAGAAGCCGGGGTGTTAGATGGACAGTGCCTTTTTCAGATGAGCACAGCCTATCACAAAGCTTGTTGGTTTACTTTGAAACAATTTATTGGTCAGAACAAGAACTAAGTGCCTTATCAATCATGCTAACGAGTTGCGAGCGAGATGAAAGCGGGGCGAGTGCGCAGCGAGTTCGCAGCGAGTTCGCAGCGTGCGATCCGCGTTTTGCACATTCAGTGCCAGAGTGGATTCCGATGGATGAATAGCAAAGCTCTTTCCATGCTTTTTTTAGGGTTCCGATCCTTAAAAGGAAAAAATGGAACCCTTATAGGATCACTTTGTTGTGTCAAGAGTAGTCAAGACCTTTTATATCACGAACGCGTGAACGTATAAAGTTGAATATCAATTGCTTTGGTCTATGATCGCATATAGCTGTGAAAAAATAAAACCTACGACCGTTTTGCTGTAAAAATGTTGGATGTTCATAGTAATCGCAGCAGTTGACCCAAAGCCTATAGGGTACTGCCCGATGTCTTACAATCTTGAAATTTGGCACAAAGCAAAATCTTATAGCACAAGTAAAGGGAACAATCTGAAAACTGCAAATTTCTGTCTTTCTGCAAAAATATGTAATTTGGTTCATTTATTAGATATATTTGGTACACAAAACAGCGGTGGAGATAAAACATTAAAATAACAACAACAACTCCAGTTACGTTTTTTATTATATTATAAATAAGCCCTGTAAACCTATAGTCTAACCTGTAAAATAAATACTGACGACCCTATTTCTCTTTTGTTCCTCTGTCTAAATTCCCTATTTTTCTAAATTCCCTTTTTTCTAAATTTCCTACTTTTTAAATTCTCTCGTTTTTCTTAATTTTCACTTTATCCCTTAACTTTTAAGCTTCCGTTACGCGGGTTATCCCTTTTAATCCCCGTAACGTGACAAAGAATGTGCACACAACATGGATGACATGGATGACATTATACTTTCGTTTTTTTTTTTTTTTTTATATGAAAATCTAATAACAATAGTTTTGCTCTCCAAGTTTTTGGAACGAAACTTCACCGTTTATTTTTAATACGTTCACTGTACTCCCTTTTTGTTTGATCCCACGGGACGCAAACCCGCGAGTTCGTCGCGCACACGTTACGAACTCGCGGCGAACTCGCTGCGCACTCGCCCCGCTTTGAACTCGCTCGCAACTCGCTAGTCTAAGAAGTCTCGGGTATCGGATACACTGGAAAACTAATTTCCATGCCCGCTACAGGGGATTAGGTTTACTCCTCTTTCAGTACGTTGGTAAAGTGAAGGCGAGTAGGTTCTCGAGGTAGCGAGGTATTAAGGCGGTGCGGGAGGCGTGTGTTTTTGGAATGTCTGCATGGAGTCGTCATATGCTTCATATGGTTAGTCATCATCATCCTTGGCCTTTTCATTTTTTCAGATGTTTATTACAGCTGCTGTATTCTGGGAGTCACATTTTTTCTTGTGACTGAACAGAACGATTCGGGATCTGCACTGCTTGCCACAGCAATCACAAGCAAATTCGGCATTAGGTGGTGGAGCTGGTTTGTATTCGTGCTAGCCGTTTTCTCTTGAGATTTTTCAACCACTTTTTGTCGGGCCTGGTTCTACCCTGGTGTAATAGGTGTCTCCATCCCGGTCTGTCCGGTGCCAGAAGTTCCCAGTCTCCAGTCCTCCATGTCGCGCTTACAAGAGGAGGACTTTAGGTTAGTAGGACCACAGGAAACTCTAAGTGCTATGGGTGTGTCCTAAAACTTCTATGTTCGTTCCCCAATTATATACAATAAACATTTATAACACAATAGAATGTACAAAGGCGAGCTTAGTTCTAACAAATCTCTAACCTTCATGAGTTGCAGTTGCCTGGCGACCTTGTCCGCGCTGGCCCCGTCCCCCGCGGACGCGCCGCCCGCACCCCCCGCGCCCGCGCCGCCACCGCTGACGCCCGCCACCGGGAACGAACCCAGGTACTGAAACAAGTGAGACATCTTTAGTATTATATTTTATTAAGTATTAGTAATATAATATATATTAGTATTAGGGCTATATGCCTGTATTTCTTACATAATTTTCAACCAATTAAAAATATGCATGAATGAATAGTTAATTGCTAAACATGGTATGCCCATTAGCGTCATGCCTTTCATATTCGCGGTAACAGACTTCTTATAAATTAATAACTCGTTCATTTGGTGTGACAGGGACCATCACCGCTGCTATGGACATATAAAACTTTCCTCACGATGATTTTTTTACGGCTCATATTTCTCCAAGTTTCACGGTCATGTTTGGAATTGTTAGGGACAATATTCTGAACAACTTGAAAGTTGTGAACTGTGAATCCGATTTGTCATAAGCCGATTAAACTTTTGTACCCACTTGCGCAAAATTTCTATTCGTTGACTGGATTGCACACTGTTATTTAGTTACAATAGTGGGCATGTTAAGGGTGGGCCCTAGGCAATCAGAACTTAGAATTTCATCCTTACCTTTTTTAGAGGAAATTAAATAAAAAATGAAAAAAGGTTAAAGCCAAGCTAAGTAAGTTTAACTGAGCCATTTTTATAATGATTACATAAATAACAAGAACACAAATTCAGATGCGGTGCGAAATAGTAAAATAAAACATCGTGACAGACAGATTTTCTGGCAACTTCAGGAGACTTTTCTATCGAGTAAAAATAATAAAATAACGTTTATGGGAAGCAAACTCACATTAACACTCGTGATAAACAAGCTAGTGATAAAACATAGAGCAATAATACTCGTCATTCCGAGCGATTTGTGTTTTGCTAAAGGCTGTTTTGCCTAAGGCGCCGTCTTAAGTACATAAGGGTGTTAATAAAAGCTCTGATAGGCCCCTTCGTGGTCGAGCTATACAAACCACGCGTTGTGCACTTCAGTCAAGCAAGTGTAATGCTCTGCTCTGCCCCATAAAGTATAGTGTTCTATGTATGTGCATGTGTATGCGCATTTGACACGTTTCCCTAGGGAGCATGCAGCTGGTTAGCATTGTTTTGTTATTTTAACGTGAAATTAGTTGATTACTTGGAGGTATTTGTGCTTAGATGTACATTGCCGCTTGATAATCCTATACCTATTAGTTTTCTGGGGCGAGCGATACTTTTTAGTCTAACTATGAAGAGCTAAAGCTTGAAGTAGGTAGGTACTAGCACAGGGTGCTCATCCCATCCAAATTAGAATTAGTAACCCTTCGTAAAAAAGAAATGGCGTGAGGAGTAAGATTTTTACTTTAAACGCCATGGTGCACTTTACGTCAGGGAGCACTTATCCAGTAGAGAGCGCATAGATACATTTTTCTTTGAAACACAACTCACCAATAATAATTTACGGGCGGCGGGGGACGAGGTAAGAGAGCTGTAATTGGTCAGCCGCTGCGAAACTGTCTGGCGGCCCGTCATTATACTATGCCGTCATCTTACATAGGTTGCGTATGCGAACGTTTGTTGAATACAACAAACGTTTGGCGAGCTGCATTCCCCCACAGTCGCAGTCAATTGGATATATTGTTTCTGGTTTCAGTTAACATACTTCTAGGGGGCGCTAATTTTAGAATAAATCCTATATATATATATTACGGCCATCTCGTGGTCTGCAATTTTTAGATGGTGCTGCACCAAGGCCACCAAGCGATAATGGCCTCGAACTAAAGAATCTTCCGTAGCATCTCAGTTTACGCCGCCGGTGTCATATTATCTGTATTAGTAAAATATTATAGTATCTGGGTACTAGGCTTGAATGACAGAGCAGTCATATTTTAGACAGATCGCTTCAAAAAACATAAGGATAGAGTTGATTTATCTCATATTCTTGTACTGCAATGCAATGCAAATACGAAAATAAAACATTCAGAAAACTTATACCTAATCAAAACTAACTGTAACCACAGATACTATAATATTATACTAATACTATAACTAAAATTATTGTCTAATTGAAATCTGAATAAAACATTGTGTGTGTGTTTTTTCAATACGTCATTTATTTCCAGAAATATATCAAACGAAGCCGTGCTAGGTGCTGGATAGTGCTGGTGCACATAATATGACTTCACCTTTGCGTTACAGCCTATACTGTACAGTCATACGATACTCCCTTTGCGGTCAGACATTGGGAGTGTGAGCTAGGGTTGGCTAGATCGTCAAGTTACACAGCTTTCCAACTATATTGATTTCTTAATTCATGCTCCACAGAGACTTGAGATAAAGTCAGTTTATTTAAATACCGCCGCAGAAATATTGCCGCCTTTGATCAAAAATCACCGAAGCTCACTCAAAGGAAAGGTGTGAGCCGAATGGTGGCTGAAAGAAGGAAAGAGAAGCGTGGTTCGTTGCCAGATGGTTTGATGACATTACGAATATCCCGAGGATTTCGATAGGAGGACACAGTAATTCCTCAAGTTAAATACTTTAAAAAACCGACTTCGGGACCTGTCACTTAATCCTCTCTGCTCGGAAAACAAATGTCGTCTATAGACCCGAAAACGAGCCGACGAAATCTGTCTCATGTCATGACTCATTCATGACAGTGAAGTCCATACGGATTACATAATATAATCGAATATACGATCCTAACAGCATAGAACAAGTATTAGTATTTGCTCCATGCTAACAGCCAGAATTTATCTCGCGACAATGACTTAACACCAAAAAAACTGGCTGTATAATTTCATTCAGGTAAAAACAAATTAATCTTCACAGTTTTTTTCATGTAGAAACCTAACTACTAAACCGATTCCTGATTTTCAAAAAATATGACCAAACTATTAGGCTTCCCTTTCGAACAAAGAAAGAATTTTTGAAATCGGTTCATAAATAGTACCAGTTTTTTGAAGTCGGTTAAAAAGGAGGAGGCTATCCAGCAGTGAGCGAAAACAAGCTGCCGATGACGATGATGACTCAAATGAAACCGTTTGCGACGTACATTGCAAATTAAGTTCTTATAAAAGCACCAAGTAAAAGGTTGTATTCGTGACTCTGCTATATACGTATAGCGAAAATTGATTTTTAGGGTACCGTACCCGAAGGGTGCCAAACGGGACCCTATTACTGAGACTTCGCTGTCCGTCTGTCCGTCCACCCGTCCGTCTGTCCGTCCTGTCTGTCATCGGGTCCGTCTGCACGAACCGTAATAGCTAGAAAGCTGAAATTTTCACAGAATGTGTATATCTGTTGCCGCACCAACCACAAATACTGAAATACGAGAGATATTGCAAATTAAAGGGGGCCTCGATACAAGAGACGTGTTTAGATACACTTACGCATTTCAAAATGGAGATCTTGACTGAAACTGTTTATTTATTGTCATAGCAACCATGTCATAGACACATATACTACACATTTAAATATGATAGCATATTTCGCGTCAACCCACATGGTTGTGGTTAGCCGGTGCGGTATGATGTAGACTCTCAATCCGGAGGTCGTCGGTTCAAATCTCGTGAAGGCATAAACTTTTTCAATTTTCTTTTTGTTTATTTTTTTATTGTTTTGAGTGCTTTTGATTTGTTGTACGATGGTACGGTACCCTTCGTGTGCGATACCGACCCGCACTTAACCGATTTTTTTCCTTGGGAGGTCAGTGAAGTGCCTTAAAATTAAACTTTCAGTAAAACGAAGACAAAAAGACGGATGTTTTGTGAAACATTCTACCACAATTGCGTGCGCTTTAAGAAGGCGCAACCACAAATCCAACAAATATTACTCGCAGAGAAAAGGTTACCTCTATCACCCTTGGTAAACTATCACACTACCTGCTAAACTATTAAACATAAGTACCGCACTGGGGTATGATTCTCGCGCCTTCGATATACGGATATCGAGACCTATATTTTTTATTATTTTTTTATCTTTATTTGGTTCACTATATTGACAGAATCCCATACAAAATCACTCGATATAGGTGTCGATATCCGTTATCGAATGCGCGAGAATCGTACCCCTGATGCTGTCAACAATTTCTATAAGAGATAGTGGTTGTATACCGTACGCATCTGGCCCTAAGGCCCTACCTAAGGACCTAATTATTAATTTTCAAACTTACCCAGCTTACACTGCTAGAAAAGTAGTCGAAGCTTTGAAATAAGGAAAAGTTATCTTCTTGGGAAATAGTTGTAATTTGTTCTACCTTCATATTGAGAGCTTGTTCAAACTGAAATGTCGCTTCCCTCTATCTATTTGTGATAAGCTTGTGTGTGTGTTAATGCGTCAGTGGGGCATATTTGTGACAAATAAAAATAGTTCTGAAAGCTTCCAACAGATGGCTTTAAATCGACGTGTATTCTTTATGATATGACACAATCTGTTTTTCGCCCTTATAGGTACAATAATGACAATAATATTGACAAATCGTCACAATTTTGCACACTTTCGAAGTTTTCTTAGCCCGATTGTCGTAGCAAATTACGTTTCGTTCACCAAAATTTTACGTTTTTCTTTTTAGATTTCCAGAAAAACTATGCATTTCCTCGCAAAAACAAAGCACTTTGGTATGAAAAGTGACTGCCAGCTATCCATTAAACACATTTTTATAATTAAAGCCACACCACGTCTTACCTACGACATCTAGTGACGAATTTGGAACTACTAAAGTTGATTTTTTAAGTCCCCCATTTCAGTATAAGTTACTCTATGATTTCAGTGTGGACAACTCTACCTACCTATCTTTTACTTCACCAGAAACTCGTAGCGCCATCTAGCGAATGAGGCCAGTATCACTGTAATACAAAGGCGGTACGAAAAGAGGGCGAGCGGTTGGGGGTGATAGAGTGGACTGGCCTGCAGTGCTGTACATTAAAATTTTGTACTAGGTAGTTGCTTCAGTGCGTACTAGATGACGCTATATTGTATGACATAAACCTTTCAGTTTCTTCAACTACCTACACAAAAATATTACAGTTTTAGTGAAGTATCCACAGTTCAATTAATATTAACAACATAGCGTCACGCATTTTACCACACTAATACATATCTTCGTCCTGAGTTTCGGACAAACTTGAATGTTTATTAGCCACATGTACCTACCTGCGTACTTTCTACTTCTATTGCACGGCAATAATCGACGACCTCTAAAGACGTACCATTTAAAAGGAAAGTTATTGTACGTTATGTGTAGCCATAACAGCATAGTATGAAATCCCAGTTCATATTCACGTTCCTAAATTGCAGCGATAATCTGCGGTATCACATTCGCACTTAATTCCAATCCGATATTGTTTTTCCCAATACCATTAACCATTCAAGCGCTCAGTGGAAATCACGTTGAGCTACGTACATAAAATTTGTAATATTCCTGTTGGTTCACAGTTGTTGTACTATTTCAGTACCTATGTGGTGTGGAATAGGAACTGTGCCAAACGTTAGGAGCAGCAGCTTAGTCGTATGACATTAAATACAGGATGACTTTTGGTAACTGACTTAACTCAAAGGGGGTGTTTCAAGCCCTATTGAACAGATTAAATAATCATAAAAAATGCACAATAACACATGAATCTGTCTCTAAGAGCATCGAGACTGCTTGTGAGAGAACCTTGCTCTAAGGAACTGTTTCCCTAAAAGAAGGCGTGGAGAGGGGATATGCCAAAAAGTTCAATTTCCTCAAAAACTCTGTACGTAGCGCCAATACATACGAAAGTAGGGCTAGTAGTACGAAAATAGTAATGCAGTACAGCCGAGTGCCTGTTATCGAAGGATTTGGCACGTTCTGGCGACCGGGCAAGCACTTGGTACGAATGCGGGGCACCTGGCAACTTTTTGGGAGCTACTTTGGTATTGTCTACTAGTACTGCCACGTACTGCGGAATACCTTACTAACTTACTTTATACTTTATTGCACAAAAACAGAATACAGACACTTAATAATGAAAAAAACATGTACAAAGGCGAGCTTATCTCTAATAAGAGATCTCTTCCAGCAAACCTAGGATGGACAGGATTAATTAACAAAAGATAGACCTACATATGTGCACAACGATAAATATTAAATTTATAGACTACTTACTAATAAGTACATACCAACATTAAAAGAAAATACTACTTTATTATACTTTTACTAATCTTTCAAAACGAATATTTTTTATTGCATTGGATAGCGTGCCATTCGATTTGCAATTCACGAATAGAAGAAGACCTATAGTTTATTCCATGGTTCGGTACATACCTACAGTGTTTTATCCTGCTTCGTGTATTCTTTCATTTGGACATCATGAAACAACACATCACTACAGGAATCAAAGATCGTCTAACTAACTACTTCCACTTATCTATCAGTAACTAGAGTATGCCCTGGCCCTGGTCAGGGCACCAACTGCGCGGACGGATGAACGTTAGGAGTTTCGGATGCAAGTAATGCGGTTCCAATTGAAAGAACTTGTTCATATTATAATAGTAACTTTATTCTTAATTGAGTGTGGCCCAAAGCAATGTTTGTGCCTGTATGTATTTTGTTGTAATGTTATATTGGGATAGTGTTATCTTGTCACTGATTTTATTATTCATGTCTGTTTCCACAACATTTGCTATGTTTATTGATTTTACTGCAATATTTTAGCTCCGTACATGTATAACATTCATTCCATGTAAGAATAACATTATAAAAATCCCATTTATACCTTTGATTATGAATAATAATCAATTTGGCGCTTTTTGAAATTCAATCAGAAGCCAGAACAAAAACAATTATACGGGCTGCAAGTCTATCGGGCCCTAAACCAACAAGAGTCGCAATCAATCGTCGAGTATCGGACTGCCTTATCAAGTCTCACTTATATTAGCATAGTCCCGCATTTGTAACCAAGCGAAGTCCAAACACTGCCAAACTTATGAATATTTCTGTCTTTATGTGCTGCTGATATTTGGATTCAGCACGCACGTTGAAGTTGTTTCTTAAATGTTGGTAGGTTTTGTTAGATATTATCGGATTCAGCTGCGTCTCAAGAGGCAAGATCATCAAGATGTGTCAACTTTATTATTTCATCTAATGTGTTGGTATTAGAATTTGGATCTCAGTGATACAAAGGGTAGGCCAACTTTTTAAATTAAAAATTCTATTCAGTATAACTTTTACATTTTGTAAATGTTATCGTTGTTAAAGTCATCAGGAACTATGACTACTGTTACTGTACAATATTTAGACGGATCGGATTATTTCTTAGGCGATGAATATGTTGCCTTCTGTGTGGACTGTGGAGGTACAGGTACTAATGAGCGTCTATATAAAAAAAACACCTCTATCTTCTATACTGGGTCAAATAGTCACAATAGAGGACCGATAACCCGCCTGTGTTCAGCGGACGTCCCACCCACCATCATGTATCCTCTATCTATGTAATAACCTCATTGGAATTTAAAACTCGTGATACAGCCCATGCCGATTTTCTATGAGTAACCGACTCTTAAAAGTGGCCCCAAGAAACGATTCTCGTCTGGCTGAGATGGCACTTTTCTAGTTATTTAGATTATAGCGATGAGGTTGCATTGTTGAATTACCTTAGTTCTATTTCTAATAGTGATACATTTCGAGTCAGTTGACCATTTTCACATAGATTTCATCTACATTGTGGATGACGATGATAACATCTAAAAATGTTTCATTCTTTGCTATACAGATAAAGAATAAAAGGCAATGAGAATAACTGTCATTTGCAATATTCTGTTAGAGAGGGTTATATAACTTTAGGAGAAAAGAAACGTTAACCAAAACCAGACAGTTGCCAACTTGTCTAGCCACTCGCTTGGTAAAATCTGAACGAGCCATTAGTAGGTCGCGAGCAGTTACTCGACTGAAGCCTGATTCCTCGATTTGCTCAAGTTTTAATCAAACAAGCGATGAATGGTTCGCGGGAACCTCTCGAGATGTCGCCACTTCTGACTCCCAGTGCCAACTAACTGCATCTTTGTCTTTGAAAACTTTCTGGCACGTAATGGAATTTGCAAAGTTTCTTGGCTTCCCGGTTGTTGTTATCGGTCATACTTTAATGATCTGTTTCTAGGTGGATATTGTGAAAACTTTTAAAAGTACCTTGAGGATTGACAGGTCCCACCACTTAAGCTGTTTATTATCCGTTGTTTAGTAAAGTTAAGTAGAACAAAGTTAGGTAAACCTTTCCAAAATTTGTAATTGATGATTGATTAAGGATTTATAGGTTTATGAATAACATTTACTGATTAACTTCGTTTTCATAAATATACATGAAAATTCCAAGTATTTACACAATGCACCGTGCTTGTTCAGTCTAGTTTTCAGAAAACCCAAAATAAATAAAAAGATATTTTTTTAGGATATATTGCGGTACATCACACACATACACATACACCCTAACACACACTTTCCTCACAAACACAAACGTGAGTTAAATCGTCTAGGATATTTAAAATATCCTATTTTTATTTTATTTTTAAACTTAACCAACACTTACCTTAATTTCAATGTACTTTCACAACTTACTTATTTTGTTACGTTGCATATAAATCAAACTTGAATAACCTTCTAAATTAAAATTAACCTTTCCTACTCAAAAACTAGCTTAGATTCCACATACTGAATATCTATAATGGTGATCGGAGTAGGCAGAGCTATTTTATGTACTTGCCATATGTAAGAATAATATGGATACTCCCCGAATCTGATTTGAATTGAATTCTAGTGGTGCAGAAAGAGACAAAAACAGGTGGGTCACTCTTGTTTTCGTTTCGTTTCGAGGAACACCCCGCTATTGTTTTTGTTTGGCGATATCACGACGAGTTTCAACAAAGCGGCAACGTCGCACGTTAGGAAAAAAGTTTGGCAACGTGTTGCTGATATAAAATTTACAATGTCGCTCATGCGCTTATTGCCTTACATAAACCATGTTTTATACTTTATATTGATAAAAACAATTATATTTATTAAAACCCCGGAGTATCAGTCCCAATTACTCCCAATACCATGGATTATCCATAATAATATCAATGTTTGCGGTCAATGAACCTAAATAGCTCTGCCTACTCCGATCACTGAATGATACCCACCCAAATAAGAAAGACCGGGGCATCCTGGTACATGTAATCAACTTGTAATCTCAAATTAAGTTTGTTACTGAAATAAAGCTTTTTGTATTTTGTACATCAAAAGTATATACTTACCAAAAGCCTATTTTTGATGCATGTGGTCAAGCTAAAGCCCTCGGGAAAGATAAAAAATAACGGGTAAATAAACAAGGTTGTGACATATGGCTGTTGTGATACTTTTGGGCTAATGGTCGTGACATCATGTCAATATTATGAAAAAAATATTTTATTTCCAAATCGAACAATCTCACACTGCACGCTCCGTGCATCTTGGACTATGTTTTTTTAATATAATGCTTTTATTATTATGTCAAAAAATATTTTAAAAAAATATATGTTATTCTAACAAGAAATAAACATGAGAATAAGAAATGCCCAAATAGAAAATATATTTACAAGAAGCAAGCTTAACTCAATAAAAATCTCTTCTAGCAATCCCAGTAAAGTCCTATAATAGAGCATTTACGGTAGCCCTCCGTGCAGAAGCACCGGTAAATATATGTAAGTGTATTTACCAAGTGTTTTTAACCCCCAAACTCGAGCCATTTTTTTAATTTTTATTATATAAAAAAAAAAAAAAAATTAGTTTGACAGTGGGTACCAACGTCAAAAATTAGACATTCAATGACGTCTTGGTACCCACTGTCAAAATAATTTTAATGTCAATTATTTTTTTATAATTTTAATGTCAATATTGTTCCAAGGACTCTTTTGTCCTTACGCTACCGTGGGTGTTAAAAAGATTTCCTATACATCAGATTTAAGTGTATTCTCGTCAAGACTCTGTAATGAAATGACTGCGCCGTTATTTTATTAGCGGAATTAAGCCCCAGATGGCACCATGTAATTTGCATCTATGCTAACGAGATAGTAAAAGTAACTACGGAAAACTCCGAAACGACCTTTTGTAGTCACTAGCTAAATTCTAAACCGTGAAAAGTCATATTAAAGCCTGAAATATGCTAATGTTGCATTATACCGTACAAACCCTTTTATGGCTTGTGTTAAAATAGCGTGAAAAACCTATTATTTTTCTGCCAGAACAGCGGAGATAATTTCACAAAACGAATAAAATAAGGCAACGTTCTGCTATAAATCTGTCGGAGGACCAAAACAGTGCTCTAAAGCGGTGCATACAAAGGGAAATGTGGCGGTAGTAATCCCTAAAGATCAGGGACTTACTCCTTTAGAGCTAGCTAGTATTATCATGCTAGCCTTTGTTCGAGTTTGTAAACTCAGATTTGCCACAGTTCATATTATAGCATAAATGAAGCATCAAGCTCGTCTTTATACCAAGTATTTCCTGTTCGATTTAAGTAACTGTTTGTGTACAATAAAGAAACTTTATACGGTATTATTGCCCTGTAAGAATAAATCTAAGAATGCATTTCCGAGGTAGATACCCAAAACGCTAAACAAGAATCGTCGATATTAATCCATAAAAATGCAATGTAAATTGTATAATTCAATTTGAAAAGTCGTGTTTTCTACTCAGTTCGTCATTGGACTAAAACACCACTCGCCATTTTGATTCCGACTTGACGTCACTCCGATAGTATCCCATCGACGTAAATTAGTACTTGCAGTCTTTGCAGTCGTCGTCGGTCGTGTGTTTTCTATCGGAGTGACGTCATGAGCGAAATCATGGCGGCTAGCGTTTCCGCGCGACAATGCACTTTAGTCACACTTTAGTAAATTAAATAATGATTTTAAGGCATTTATCGGTTTCAAAAAATTTAAATTAAATTTCTACTCATTTTTTTATTTTTTTTATTTTCTTTATTAGGAAAACAAACAGCTTAATCTATTACATAACAAAAAAACAATGAGTTAACACACAAGCCAATAAAGTTTTCACAAAAAAAATTGACAAAGGTACTCAGAACAACACTAAAATGTATAGGTACTTGAATTTGTATATAAAGTTACCAACAGAGGGAGATATATGGTTCTACAGTAGGTAGTTCTATTTCTCATTTAACACATCCTCAATTATTTTTTCAAAAAAGTTTCCACAAAAGCAATAATACCCTATTATGACTAATGTATGAGTATTCAATATTTGGCTAATCTTGTACGTCTAGTTGTGCCTCTGCTACCCCGAACAAGAAAACGTTTCTTTTTTTCCTGTAGTAGTCTAATGCCCGATTTCACAAAAAATACTTAGCTCTTTTTCATAACTGTCTACCGATTATTTCGGAGGCCAGCATCTTAAATTAAGGGGCCTTCCTTCCCTTAGCGGCCTAGCTGACCCTTAAACTTAGGTCAAAGCAAACAACCGCTGGGTGGCACATGAAAAAATTTAAGTCTCCACTACAGGGTCCCTGTATGTACAAGTCAAGAAGTAAAATAAAATATTGACCATAAAATCATATAGATTGCTTAATCAACGTCAATATAATATTAATATTTTTGTATACTACCGCCCGTTCGGAAGTTGTGGGCTTAGGGATGGAGCAAAGAAGGGCAAGAAACTCCCCCGTACCTACATTTGTTTGTTTATTTGTTTGTTTATTTGGGAACTGAGTCCACAGCACGATATACATTATTATAACTTAAAAATTTGATTGAACATAGGCCAATTAAGGACTCTTATTTTGTGACCTTATCATGAAAATGGGTAAGAATATTATTATAAATAGGCAGGCACATATTAAGAAACCCTATATACATTACACGGTTACTTTTGGACCCCTAGCCAAAAGTTACTATTATTTTAGGAACATCATTCTGAGCAACTTTCACAAAGAAACCGATTTGATCAGAGCACCTTTATTTTTCACTTCTCCATACGGCAGAGTTGCCATTAACAAAAAAATATTGAATTGATTCCGTTGACCTAGAAGTTTGATTTTTTCACGAGTTCAAGAGGCCACAAACTTGATTAAATTATTTTCAACTTCTACTACGCGTTCTTGAGAAAAAGGGTCTTGATAGACAGACCGACGAATATTGGACAATGAAGTGATCCTACAAGGGTTCCTCTTTTTCCATTAACGGTACGGAAACGCTCTAAAGCGTACATACGACTCGTTTCACTGTTTCGACGTGATTAATTCGGGAACTCACAACTCCCTGAGCGTACCAGAATGTCAGTACCGAGGAGGTTTGTTCAGAATGAGTTATACGAGTAATAACTACCCTCGCAAAATCGTATTTGCACATTTGTGCATTCGAAAAGAGTTGTTTATTGCTGTAGTTTCTGCCTGTCTGTGAAAATAATGAACACCTGGATTGATTCTGTTAATTTTTAGAAATTGAGTTAACCCCGACAATAATTAGATTAGACTATTGTTTTTAGGCATGACATAAAATCATGCATACTATTTTTCTTCAAATGCTATTGAGCATAAACAACAGCATATGTATTAAATATTGAAAAAATATAAAGTACGTATTTCACTTGCAAGATATGAGCACAAACTCAAGAGCACTGACTTGAATAGCTCAAGACTCACAGAGCAGGAACTCAGGTGATCATAAATTAAAATCTTATAAATTATAGCAAGCCATTGTGCACTATGATCTGGCCGCTGAGAGATTGCGGTCCTGACACATGTAAAAGTCCCTGTCTGTCCCGCAATACTTTTCACACTATCTCACTCCCACCAGTGAGCGAGTGGCCATTGCATGTACGTTGACTTTAACGTTGAACTTACGTTTTTTTGTACAAGCCCTTGTTTATCTTTTTGCTACGAGACAAGTAATTTGAGTATAGTTTAATCCAGGTACCGATTTGCATGCACATCCTGCAACACACCGATTCGGTGCCGGGTTCACTGAAACTTGACGAAATTGTCTAGAAATTTGCATTGTAAAAGCTAAGCGCAGTCAGAGAAATGTGCCGTGAACCCCATGAGACTGAGAAAGCACAATAGCAAAGTTTTGGACGCAATAGTGTTCCTGAGATTATAAAACACCATGAAGAAATCTTCTTAGTTCTTCTTCTTCTTCTTTTTATTAATGGCGTCCTAACCTCTTTTGAGGTTAATTTTGCCAGTGTCAAGTGGTCAGGTTCTCATTTGAGAACCTGGAAATTATAATGTCTTGAGATGATTTGATGACTATGATGGTTGATGCGGTTGATGCGATTCCCCGGGTGCGCAAAATGTCATACCTGTCTAGGTTTGGTCACAGATACTATAATATTGTTTGGTAGAAAAAATATCTCTAAAGAGATAACTCGCCTTTGCGTCTATTTTATTATTTATGGTAATATTATTCGTTTTCAACTTAACTTTTATTACTTATAACCATTATCTTTTCGTTCGAGAAAAATATTCTTACAAACGTAGGCGCAACGTTTTTACTCCAAATGGAAAAAAGCTATGCAAATAAGATGGTTTCCTTACTCTACGAGTTATAAGACGACATATTTTAAGATGACACACCCGGTTCTTATGCAGCCCATGTCGGGACCAGAATCTTTCAACGTCGCTTTACGGGCTATAGATCCTGTTACCATATTCAATATCACCGGATAATAAAGCTGAAAATATGTCGCGAAATAGCCGTGTTGCTGGCTATGTCGCACATTGAATATTGGGTCGACATTTTATATTGGGTAACGTGTGTCTCTTGTTTCTGGTTATACCTTAAAACAGAATTTAGACGGCAACTTACGGACGGAGGTGATTATGTAAGGCTAATGGGGAACATATTGGTATGATACAAAGAATGTCGATGCCTATTGAAGTAGCAAAAACCTTTTCTAATAATTATTAGTTGTGTATCAGTAGCTGCTTTTCTGAAATTACAGATCACGCAGGAAAATACGGCGTAAGACTTTATCTGATATTGTATTCACTTGTTGTCGTAAATAAAACCATCAAAAAAAAACATAAGAGAGTGTTAATAAACTAAGCCTTTTTATAAAACGGACTGTCATATCATAACCTTCTAAATTGCCGCGGAATAATATAAATTCAGCAAATTCGTCCATTTTCCCTATGGCCGCACCTTCGACATCCTCTGAAAGTCACTGACGTCATGAATATGGAAATGTAATCCAACACATTCGTCACCACACCGCGCGCCCCGCGCCGACCCGCGCGCCCCGCGCCGCCCTATTATTCAGGAGAAGGGATGCATTCCACGCATATTCTACAGGGTGTAGAATGTGGAGAGGAGACCTAATAAAATTGAGTGGACATTAAACTGGGCTGACCTGGATGCGAAACAGTCTTCTTTGATTTACTGCACTGCACACGGTTTTGTATAAATATGGTTTGCTTTCAAATTAAAAGTGAAAAACTGGAAAAAAAAATGTAATTGTTCGAATGTTTACAAAGTTGCGTTCGGCACTCGAGCTCACAAACTAGGATTTTATTGATTGATCCAACATCATAAACAAGTCTCCAAAAATCAGAACTATAGATTTAACAAAAGCTCTGATGAATAACTCGGATTTACAAGATTAGAATAAAACTGATATGCCAATGATTTGGCATTTCAATAGGCGGAAATGGGAGCGATAATAGCAATTGTCGAGTTTAAATCAAGAGCCATGCATTTAAGATTCAATGCGAGCTCTATCTATTTAAATGAAACAAATAAATTGATGATCATTGTTCCTCGGGGCTTTCAATTACCATTTGTCGGATGACTGTCATTGGACATTTCTTTTTTGTAAGTAATTTATTACTGTTGTTTGTATTGAATTAAATTAATATTTCTTCAGATCGTGATATAAGTGACTTGTTAAACCATTTTCATGTACTTGCATATTTATTTAAACGCATCCATGTAGAGCAACACTGTAATTACAAAATAATTTAAATAAGGATGACAGTTCGCTGACTTTAAAAAAAAACCGACTTCATGACCTATCATGTCCTACACGCTTGGTTTACAAACTTCTATAAAACCGAAAACGAGCCTATGAAATCTGTCTCCTGACAGTGAAATCCATACGTATTACATAATATAAACGAATACACGAACCTATCAGTCAGAATTTATCCCGTGACAATGACTATAAACATCGAAAAGTCACAGAAAGGCTGGATGTATAGTGTCATCCAGGTAAAAACAAATTAAACTTCACAGTTTTTTTTTTCATGTAGAACCCTAACTACTGGACCTGCGATAACAAACTATTGGACTTAGGTACTTTTCGAACGAAGAAAGATTTTTTTTAATCGGTTCATAAAGAGCACCAGTTACGATGTAACAAATAAAAAAAACCAAAGAACCGAATTGATAACCCCCTCCTTTTTTAAGAGACCTGTGACCGCGTGAATTTCCCATACAAATATAATACAAAAATGATTTGAAATTGAGAACTAGTTCAAAGCATTTAGACTGTTAATCGGATTAATACGTGTTTACGCAGGTTCCTGGTCGTATACCAAGGTTCTTATTCAAATTACTTAAAAATATTTTTAAATTGGTTGAAGAGGAACCCTGGTATACATACCAGGAAACTGCGTAAACAGTGTCTAAATCCGATTAACAGTCTAAATACGTTAAACTATTTCTCAAATTCAAATCATTTTTGTATTACGTTTGTATGGGAAATTCACGCGGTCACCGGTCTCTTAAGTCGGTTAAAAAGGGAATTTAAGCTAACGTCGTTTCACGTCTTATCTACCTAACGATAGTAGGACCCATCTATATCAATCGATAAGTTCTGAACTGGGCAAAACTATTGTTCGCAAACTCACAACGTCCTTGAGGTCACGTGGAGTCAATTTGGCTTCTTCGTCCCACACGTCGGTGTTGAGTTCCATACAATCCCAGTTCAGGCAAAGTTACTCCATGACGATCACGGTTCTTATGGCTCACTTAATAAGAACGGTGATACTATTGCCGGACAGGACAATGCGGTCCGAAGACTAACAACGGGTTGATGACCTGACTACATTATTGCAATGAAGGTTGAGGTGAAACAGCTGGCGAATTTTGGCGATATCATTTCATTTATACTTTATTAAACACTGATAAATGAATATGTCACGTTCGAAGAAAATATATGTACAAAGGCGAGCTTATCTCTAAAAAGCGATGTTTGATAGATCGAAGCAGCCTCCGTTCGTGGACCACACGTGTGTTGTTAAATCGGTTGCATTTGCATGTCTTCTCATAATATATTTTTTGTGAATGCTGTCGCACACCTGTTATTAACGCGTAGGCGAGACCTAGTTGTAAGTCATTTATACTATAATGTATCGTCTACTGTGTCGTTGGTGTGTCAAGTAAATAAATAAATCTTAAATGGAGAGGAAAACTTTACCTTTTTGTAAATGTTACGAGTTTTTTTATGTTTTTGTGCAATAAAGTATAAAATGAAATGAAATGAATTAAAATAAATGTATGTGTCAGCTGTTACTGGTTTCCACGACACAAGGTATCCTGTTTGGGGCCAGAAGCAATGAATGTGACTTTATATAATTGAAACAAGAAGTAAACTTTAGAAAAAAACCGACATCCACAAACCCTATTTGATTAGACTGAGTTTAATACAAACTGTAACCCCTTCTCCCCACCCCCTTGGGGACTTTATTTTGTCAAAATCCATCTCAGTGCTACCCCACGCTACTAAGGAACCTCTGTACAAAGTTTCATGGCTCTAGGTATTCCCTCTCTGTATCTGTTGTTTCCTGTCATACCTAGGTTTGCTGAAAGAAATCTCTTTTTAGAGATAAGCTCGCCTTTGTACATACCTTTTTGTAAATTTTACGTGTTTTTTATGTTTTGTGCAATAAAGTATAAATGAAATGAAATGAAATGAGTTATTACTAAAAACACAAAAATCACTATAGGTCTGCCTATAATATTTGACGAGTTCCCTCGATTTCTCCAGAAACCCATCATCAGATCCTGGTGGTCCATGGTACCAATGGGAAGGTAAACCCTTTCAAACAATAAAATAATTTTCCAAATCGGTCCATACGTCTAGGCGCAATCGAGGCAAATACATAAAAAAAACATCCGGGCGAATTGTAAATTTTGAGAAGTTGGTTAAAAATAGCAAAAAAAACCCAGTGACATACACGCAGATAAATTAGTAAGTTAGGTATCCCAGTTCATAAATTCCCAAGGGATCGATCATGCCCGTACTCCATTACTTACACAAGTGTAACGTGTGTCGAGTTATGAGGTTGCGATTGTATCGTTATCGACCTCTTGTGATAATATGGGTCAACATTTTTGCATTCTGGTAGATTTGAGCTAGCAAACAGAGAACTGTTAGATAATGTTAATCTCAGCACTGACCCCATAACCCACAGATATCCTTGCAAATTATCGCGGTCCTCAATCGGAGTAAGCGTCGGATCCCAATCGATTGGGTTGCCATCCCGTTATGATGACGAGCTGCCGATTTCGGGATCATAAAACAATGTTGTGATACCCCTCCCAACCCCTTTCCGACCCGTCTCGCGGCAAACGACGGCTATTTGAGCAAACATAAACTGG
Organism: Argyresthia albistria; assembly: GCA_963457715.1. NCBI lineage: Eukaryota > Metazoa > Arthropoda > Insecta > Lepidoptera > Argyresthiidae > Argyresthia > Argyresthia albistria. The sequence goes on from OY735263.1 coordinate 4,185,676, forward strand.
TGACGTCGAAATGAGAATAAACATTGCTTTGGAATTGCGTTCTGATATGGTAGTTTAAAAGCGTGGCTTCTGCTCTATCTATCCGCTTTTTTATATTTTATATTATGTATGGTACCACATATTTCTGGGGATATATGGACAGGTTCCTTTCCTATTTATAGGGGAAAAGGCGAGTCCTAAGAATTGCGATGCGCGTTCGGACCTAAATATGAAGTGCTCTCACACCTTTTAGGCGTGCACAGCACATTCAATCACAGAATCACCTCCCGGTACGTGAGGTCATCTTGGAACACAAACGTATACGTCTACCTATAGGATGTCGAATACAAGTCACTTACCAATTGGGTACAATTATTGAAGAGCCTCTTCATGACCTCGTTATAACTGTGACTAGACACGAACTAAATAAGCTTGATTGGCTTAAGCTTGGTCTCAATCAAAAGGATCTATTCTTGCATGACTAGTATATTGTAAAAAGTTCCAAGAGGCCTAGTAAATATCCATGAAATAAAGGATGAATAGGATTTAACTTGGTTTACACCTTAGGTTCAACCTTTAGGTTTCTTCATGAAAGTTACATACACTTAAGTGTGTTAGGATGATATAGGTAAAGATTATGTACCTACCTCTTTGAAATAAATCTATCATATAGATGTATTTAAAATTAATTTAAAGTTGAAACAGTCAGATTGAATTAAATGGCATTTACTTAATAAAAAAATATATAAATTATTACCAGTCCGTGACAAGTTGGAAATAATATTCCCTTGTCTCGAGGCTTTATTTAGTAGGTTAGGTTAAAATCAGCTTTTATTTGAGTGAGTGAGTTTGCCTTTAGCACCTTTGACAATAATAAGCTCAGCAGAACAGTAATAGACGTCGTGGTGGGAAGTGTCATAAACATTTATGTATTCAGAAATAAAAGCCATGTTCTACCACTAGATAATAATATATAAATAATAAATATATATATAAATAATAAATTAATTTTATTGATAATTGTACACAATTTTATCTAATCTTATTTGATTTAATTGTATTTTTATATTGTAATTAATATTGGACATCACGTCTGGAAATTTAATAAATAATAATAATAATAATAATATGCAATCAAGTGTGAGACGAAATCGCGCATCGAGGGTTCCGCACAAATTTTTTTTTTTTTGTGCAGAAAAACCTATACGGTTTTCAGTGTATATTATTTACTTGTGTTGACCTTCTTGCTATATGCAAATTTTCATCTTAGTAGGTCAACGGGAATTATCACCACACATACTCCAAAAAAATATTTGGCATACGGATAGACAGACGAGACAGCATTGTGCAGGTTTGATAGTACATAATAATATGTACCATAAACCTTCGGGTCACATTTGTGATCCATTATAAATAATATTTGTACAAGTTATATTGGATCACAATATTACCCAAAGGTTACTTTACGACCCAATGAGCCAAGTGCGAGATTATGACTCGTTCACTTGAACCGTTGAACTGAGGCGCTTTGTTGTGTAGATATCCGTTTGATATTGCTATGGCATGGTATCGGGAAGCAAGTACCTATATACATGAATGGGATTTGTTTGAGATTGCTTGGTTGTTGCGATAATTCTTCAGATAACTGTAAAAAAGTTTCTGAAATCTTACTTGAATGTCCCTTTGATAGATAAATTCGTAGCTTGTGCTGAGAATTAGAGTAACGATTAAAGGTATATAAACAAGCTGTAAACATAACTCTCCTTCTTACGCAGTCGGATAAAAATGGCACTTAAAAAACACTTATAAAACAACCCCGACATAGCATTTTTTCAGTTTCCTTCAGATAAATCAGTGACTAAGTTTTTAAAATTAAGCGGTCTCATGGATTCATTGCTTTTTCTGAATGCCCAATGTGTTAGCTTGGACTTATCATCTTCATCACCATACTCAGCCCACGTCAGCCCACTGCTGCCAAAGGTCTCTTCTCTATAGCTCCAATCCACTCGGTCCTGCTCCAACCGTACCCATATAACCATTGCGAACCTGTCGACTTGATGATATCGTCGGACCATCGTTTAATACTTACCTTTTAAATATTTTAATTGTTTGCTGAAGTCTCTTACCATGGCATGGCGAATGGCGAGCATCATGCGTGTGGCGAGACATCCCCACTACATCACAACACAACAACACAGTAAAAAACTATTGAGCTATGGAAGTTAATTCCTCAAAAACATTACGAAAACAAATGTCATCCGAGCCGAGTTTTTGCGAAGATCCTGCCTTTCGCGGAGAAGTGGTTTCGACTGGGCGAAGAGGGGAGGAGGGGTAGAGAGGGGGGGTTACCGGTCAAACCGGCGCACGAGCAGCGCGGATAGTGACGTCACCAGGCACTGTCAACGAGGAACGGTTGTTGGACAGATTTGGTCATATCTGATGATGATGGTGTTTAGCACAGATACTGGCCCCAAGGCTCGTTTAGGGTGGAGGGGGCACAGTTTCGCCCACATTTGCCTGTAATTCGGTTATTAATTGGCCTCAGCCCAAATGTCTATCGCCCCAGACACTCCAGTTAGAAGGATCTCGTCAAGACGTAATACCATCTAATATATTAATACCCCAATTTCATGCTAAGGAAAAGTACCAATTTTATTATCACAATCAGCATCAGCGTAAACTTTATGGTCTATTAATACCTCCTTTACAGCTTAAATGAATTGCGTTCATATTACCTTCAGTTTTAAGACGTCACTTAGTCCTAACTGCCTTTCACGAGACAGTTTAGTACAAATGCTGCACCGACGTGCTCGCGAGAACATCCCATTTACCATAACACTTACGGAGAGTATAAAACTCCCTATTTGCATATTCACTGGGTCTACATTTGCATGTTTCAAAGGCAATTTTTCGTTGGTGTGATGCTAAATCGCTGAAGTAAATCAAACGGCTCGAATGAAGCTGAAACATTCCCTTGGAGCCTGCTCGTAACTCAAAGTACTACTGAATTGTTTTCGTGTTACTCGTACACAATTTATCACGAGTATTTTTAATTTGGATGTGTCGGTGATATTTACCTAAGAACATTATTAGTAGTTACTATGTTTTAAGATTCTTAACCTAGTCCGGGTTGCTCAACCAACAACTAAATGTTTGACAGACACTCAAATGCTGTTAATTTCTGTCGCTCGAGAAGTGTCCGCGTATGCTAAAGCGGCACTTTACTTGAGCAGCCGTCGGTCTCTTGAGAAAACTTTGAAACATTAATACATCTACTGAGGAATATCGACGAGTATGTTTAATGAAGAGAGATAGCTTATTTGACTGACTGCAATAGCAAAATATAACCAACACATCGTCTGATAGAACTGATAACTATATTTTTTGTCCAAAAGATTCCTTGAACCTCGTTTAGGAGTTTCATATCTCCATTTTCACATTTCTGGAAAGGTGCTACATTTCCCAGATCGTGTTGAAGATGCATTTACCACGTTCGCCAGTGTATTTCGAAATCCCAACCGCAGTACACAACAATAGATCTCCCAGAGCAGCAAGCGTGCCATTGCTGCGTCCAGCCATTTCGCTCCATCAATCCACAATCGGATTCCGATCTCAGCCCGCCGAGGAGTTTCAATTACTCGGCCCATTCACTCCACACGGTTTGCACTTGTGATGAACTGCAAGTGAGAGCGGGACAACGGAAGGGGGTCAGTGCGGTCCACTAGACCTAAAGACATACATTTATCATATCATCGCATTAGCACTGCACTGGCAAACATTTGATAAGACCATAACGACGCTTAGCGGCCAAAAAGCGACAGTTCATTGGAATTGTGATTTTTAAAACGTAAGTGAAATTGTTAGAACCGTTTCAACCACACTATCCAAAACTCTGGTAATGTGGCGAATATATCGTTTATTGAAAAAGCTTAGCATACTTCAGGGTACACAATGTGCCTTACAATTAATCCGATAATAGTAAGTAACTAATGAGGCCGAAAGCACAGAATGCTGCTCATATTTTCTTTGGAGAAATTGTGTGTGTCTCGAAAATCCACCTGTATACGAGTACGTAGAATGGCGGAAAGGTCACCAAGTGCCCTTTCATTAATCATACTTTGTCACCGGTCCGACATCCCCGCAATATACTCGTACTGTGCGGCAATAAATAATGACAACAGTTGCTAGAGAAATTGACCTTAGTCATGTTGACATATAACGCGACGACACGGGGTGTACACATTATTTTACACCAATGTAAACTGTTTGTAACTATATTCTGAGAGAGAACCTAAAATAATTAAACATACGAGTGTATTGTTTAAAAAACAATGAGATGATAATTAATGAAGGTTGGTTATTTATTGTCAAATGTTAATACTGGATCTTTAATTTGGAAATAGATACTCAGTTCCACCATTTTGTCTGTAAAAAGTAATCCCAACAAAACATGCATATGCATATACAAAAACGCCAGTCTCGCAGCCTGCGCAGTTTATTCTACCGTAAAAAGTTGTGAGATCTAATTTTAAACCAAGTCGGTTAATTTAACCAGTATCTGTGTATGGTAGAATCTTTCCAACAACTTTATTATCGTATACTGTTAAGTACCTACCTAATTAGTTAACTAATAACATTTATAGTGATCGGATCAATATAAGACATCTTTATTTCTTCAATAATAATTAGAATGACTTGGCAATCGCACGTAGAAAAGTTGTCGACTATAGGACCGTGTGTGCAACGTAATGTACCTATTGCTCTCGCTCCGAAATAATTCGTTGTTTTCTTATTAGTTAAGTATATCTTTATTTAGAGATATGTTGTGTTGAGTAATAATATTCATTTGTGCTCTGGGTGCTATAGAGTGGCGTTGAGCGCGATTGCCAAGTTATTCTAATTATTATTGAAGAAATAAAGATGTCTTATATTGATCCGATCACTATAAATGTTATTAGTTAACTAATTAGGTAGGTACTTAACAGTATACGATAATAAAGTTGTTGGAAAGATTCTACCATACACAGATACTGGTTAAATTAACCGACTTGGTTTAAAATTAGATCTCACAACTTTTTACGGTAGAATAAACTGCGCAGGCTGCGAGACTGGCGTTTTTGTATATGCATATGCATGTTTTGTTGGGATCTCATTTCTTTTTGTAAGTAACTTTCCTTTTTTAGGGTTCCGTACCCGAAGGGTGCCAAACGGGACCCTATTACTGAGACTTCGCTGTCCGTCTGTCCGTCCGTCCGTCCGTCCGTCCGTCCGTCCGTCCGTCCGTCTGTCACCAGGCTGTATCTCATGAACCGTGGTAGCTAGACAGTTGAAATTTTCACAGATGATGTATTTCTGTTGCCGCTATAACAACAAATATTAAAAATCAAAAGAAATTTAATATTAAGGGGGTCTCCCATACAACAAACGTGATTTTTTTGCTCATTTTTGCTCGATATTGATAATGGTAGCAGGTAGACGCTTAAAATGTTCACAATATATTGAGTATATTATTTACTTAAAAAATAAACAATTAAATTAAATTTAAATTAATATTTAGGGGGGGCTCCCATACTTTTTTTTGCGGTTTTTTATAGATAATGGCACGGAACCCTTCGTGCGCGAGTCCGACTCGCACTTGGCCGGTTATTTCTTTTCGGGTACTATTTCTTGTGCGTTAGCTACCGACTTTCTCAAAGCCCACTCCCTATCTCTATGGGCTCTTCTCTGTGGCTTTGATGTTACGATTTGTGACAAGTCTGGGCGGTGAATTATATAAATATAAATCATACCTCAAACCAAACCATATTCAGGAAATGCACACCTAGCGACATCTAATGGGGAATAGCGATATTAGACAATATTGTAACCGCTTTATTAGGGTTCCGTACCCGAAGGGTGCCAAACGGGACCCTATTACTGAGACTTCGCTGTCCGTCTGTCCGTCCGTCCGTCCGTCTGTCACCAGGCTGTATCTCATGAACCGTGGTAGCTAGACAGTTGAAATTTTCACAGATGATGTATTTCTGTTGCCGCTATAACAACAAATACTAAAAATCAAAAGAAATTTAATATTAAGGGGGGCTCCCATACAACAAACATGATTTTTTTGCTCATTTTTGCTCGATATTGATAATGGTAGCAGGTAGACGCTTAAAGTGTTCACAATATATTGAGTATATTATTTATTTAAAAAATAAATAATTAAATTAAAATTTAGGGGGGCTCCCAAACATTTTTTTTGCGGTTTTTTATAGATAATGGCACGGAACCCTTCGTGCGCGAGTCCGACTCGCACATGGCCGGTTATTTAAATCATAGCTGGAACCAAACCATACCGCGATTCAAGATACACATAGCGACTAGCGACATCTAATGGGGAATAGCGATGAATCGAAGTAGTCGTGTACTGAGCTTATTGATAATTAATATATTATGAAATTGGGGCTAAAATTGCGCAATGTTTGAGTTTTCCTTGGCTTTGCAGGCTAAACTCTAACTATGCTCAAAATTTTAAGCTTGTGGGTTCGCTAGAAGTAACCTTTAGAGTTTTCATGATCGTGAATCAGTGAGTCAGTGAGTGTCAAAATTGAGGAACTTTGAATTGCTGTACCTTCAACTCTACTGGTTCAAATTTATTGAAATTTTGAGAATATGTCTTATGACATGGTGCCTTTTAGCCGCCGGGAATTCAGGTTTCTATCTTTATCCACAACGGAGTAACAGGTAGGTCAAATATGCTCTGAATGGCTTCCTGTAAAGGATGTTACTGCTGCGCCCGTATGTTTTGCTTTTTGCTCGACTTGGCTTGGGGGCGCTACCGCGCCCCCAGATCAATAACAGGAATGGAGATTCACTGCACTATATTACAGAAACGACGAGGGGAAAAGGGCAGAGTGAGACTACCAATCTCGTTTAACATGAAATAAACAAATAAGAGTATTGGGAATTGACGTTTTTTGTTTGCGTCGATATCGTATACTTCTGTACATACAGGGTGTCCCAAAAGTGACCTGTCACAGTAACACCGAAAGTAGATGCATGTAATAAGTCAACCTGATTGATAATACTGTCGGCGCCGACTCATTTGCCCGATATTCAGTAACTGGCTCTGAGTCTGTGCTTATACAGTTGCCAATCAATTGCAGAAACATAATTGTGTCAAAAATTGTTGAAAGCACCGTTTAAGAGTACCATTATTACTAAAATTCGAAGAATATGGGGCTTTTGAATCTCAACTTCATCTCAACTTTGTGTTTGCGTTGTTAGAACGAACGTGTGCATTGGAACAGCAAAAAGTTTTAGATTTATCAAGAAAGTCTTCACCTGGTGCTAGACTGCGCTTTAGTTTATTATTTTCTGGGCTGTTTACTACAATACTCTATTTAGCGAGTGACTATATTGCCGATATTATGTATAAAAAAAAAACTTTTAAAATAGACAGCGAATGACCCAGTTAGGACAATAACCGTTCCATTTAGGTGACTGTCTTTAATTTTCGCAATATTAAAAGAAAATAATAGTTTTTCTGTGAAAATAAAAAAGGAATGATGAATGAATCTTAAAACATCAACTTTCAGCGTCTATTATTTCTTGTTGACCGAGCGAGCGAAGCGAGCGAAGCGTCTCCGTTTCAGGTTTGGGCAAAAATGCTTTCGTATGTCCGGTTGTTCTCCTCTACAGGTCGCATTTATGAACCGATTCTCGTGAAATTTTGTGAGCAGGTTGGAAAAATAAATAGAATTTTTTACTCGAGCCACTTTTTTGATTTTTTTCAAAATGGCGGAGATAAAATCGCTACAACCCAAACGGCTCGATGGATATTAACAAATGAGGTGTCGTTGGATTCGTAAAGACCATGAGAGTGAAACAGATGAGCGAGCGAAGCGAGCGAAGCGTCTCCGTTTCAGGTTTGGGCAAAAATGCTTTTGTATGTCCGGTTGTTCTCCTCTACAGGTCGCATTTATGAACCGATTCTCGTGAAATTTTGTGAGCAGGTTGAAAAAATAAATAGAATTTTTTACTCGAGCCAGTTTTTTGATTTTTTTCAAAATGGCGGAGATATGGGGTTTTAAAATGTAAAAAAATCGCTACAACCCAAACGGCTCGATGGATATTAACAAATGAGGTGTCGTTGGATTTGTAAAGACTATGAGAGTGAAACAGATTATATAATTTTAGTAAAAAGTCAATAGGTTGTATAAAAGATCGCGAAATGTAGTTTACAAAGTTATTGGTGCGGCTACTTTCATACTGCATGTACGTAACCACGTACATTCATAAGTTTGTATGTGTTATTGAAAGAAAATTATTTGGGTTATTTTTTTATGTGTTTTAGCAGTTCAGCTTTCCCACCGACATACTCGCGAGGTCTACAGCTCACAGAGCCACTAGTTTTAAAGTGTTGAACATTTGTTAATAACGAGCTATTTTAAACTCGTTTGCACTTTGTTGTGAGAGGGTTAACTCGCAGCTAGTATGTATTATTACGAGGTTGTAAAAACATACCCAAAACGTCCTACTATAGAAAACAAAGTAAAAATCGTAGTTTCTTAGTAGTTATGGTATGTATTTTTTACAATATAGAGTTTGGAATTCCAAATTATGACTATCCGATCTCGTGGTACGCCTTATAAAATTAATAATACTTTTTCTTGGACTTCATTCCAAGGCCAAAATAAGAGCGGGCCAGTTCAAGAGGGTTTTAAATCATGCCCTTGATTGTAAGAGCCATTATTCTCCCTGAACAATTTCGCTTTCGCGAGTCTGGCTTTTAATAGCAATGCAGACGCTGTAGTTAAAGTAGTATTTTAATAATGAATCGACTATATTATTAAGCAGCTCCGTATTCAAAAATCCATAGCTAAATAGACGCAGGTTATTATGAGAAAACCAAAAAACTCGAAAATTTCGGTTTTTTTTCAGTTTTTCACTTAGTAACCTTGGCGACGTGATATTACATCCCTACTGCGTGTTCCAGAACATCTTTCAGGTTTAAAAGGTTTTGGGCCATACCCATTCAGGGCTATGAATACCAACTTTATTTGCTAGTTAGGACTATAGATACGAGCTATATCCAGGTCGCGCAAGGCCACTCCTGCTATTTCATCTGATCAAGTGGTTCCTACTGCAAGTTTTAGATCAGCAGCGTCTGAGTCCCGAAGTTTTTCGGACGATATCTGTTCAAGCCTTCGAAAACCTACCAACCAACCTGAAAATAAACTTTGTTGTTGTGAATGTCAAAAGTTTGGAACAAGTGGCCCTTAGGTTACGGCTCTATTGAACCTATGATGAGGATAAACTTTTCATTGAGAAAAAGCGGCCTATGTTAGTTTTCTAAATGTCTTACAGATCCAGAGAAGTAAGAAAGTATACAAACAAAGAGTTTCATTGATCTGAGCTTGGTATAAAATGGGTACAAAATTGATTAGAATTTCCTCAGAGAATTTCAGAACGAACTTTACTCATTTGACTGAAACACTGAGTGACAACCGTGACAACATAACAACCGTATGACAACAGACAACAGACAAACTGAGACTAACAAGAATTTCTGTTTAGAGATTTTTCTAATTGTTATTTTTGATGTATTTTGTATATAGTTTATAATTTAAATTTATATTAGGATCTTTTGATAACTATCGCTATGGAATCACCAATTCTTTGTTTATGATCGAAGATAAATCATGTCGCGGCAGAAGTTACAAGGTGTCTGTGAAGGTTGGTCTTCGAAGCGCTGAGCAGTGATATTGGATCTACATACAACATAAACGGTCAAGTGCGAGTAGGAAGGGTTCCGATCACACATGGACATTGTTACCTCGTAGCTGGTATAATTAGGTACCTATCTACGTAAAAAAATAAGTATGATGTCATCCATGTAAACAAAATTACATAGTTTTGCAAAAAGATAAATTTTGCAGTTTTCAGATTTTTTCCTTCACTTGTGCTATAAAGGCCTTGCTTTGTACCAAATTTCACGATTGTAGGCCAAAGGGTACGTAAGGTTTTGGGTCCATTGCAATTACTATGAAAATTCAACAATTTTACAGAATAAACGTTCGTAGCATTTGGTTGCGTTGACCTAGAAGTATGATTTTTTTTCACATTGTTATGCGAGCACAGACCTGAACACTTGATATAAATTTCAGCTTGATACGTCCACGATTTCTCGATAAAAAGGTGACACACGGACGGACGGACGGACAACAAAGTGATCCTATAAGGGTTTCTTTTTTCCTTTTTAAGGATCGGAACGCTAAAAATGTGAATTCATACTATTGCCTCGACGACTGAACCCTCGATTCAACAAAATGCTTTCAACTGCAGATATCACTAGACTCGGTTCTCATTTTCCTGGAAATGTTTTATTCTTGATTGGCCTTGTACGCAATAAATATAGACTTTTCAAGCAAGAGGTCCTGGGTTCGGATCCCGGCTGGGGTCATAAAAAAATGACTCCTCCTCCCTCCCGCGCTCTCACTGCCTTGCTATGAGCTTACATACGATTTGTGTATTATTGCTAATTACTAAGTCTCATATTAGAAAACCATCCGAAGTAATATGCGACATATTAATGAGCAATAAGACACAAATCGTATGAAAGCAAGCAAGGCGGTGAGAGCGCAGGACGCGGGGCGCGAGGCGGGCGCGGGGAGGGTGCGTCATAGTCTGTCCACGCTAATGAGCCGGCAGTATTCTCATTTTTTGTATAAGGAAATATTGCCGGCAATATTGCCCCCATACAAAAATTGGCAATATTGCCGCAATGTTGCCGGCTCAGCACATCGCCATGCCCTTAGATGTTTACAAGTTTGTGATGTCGCTGATTCTGATTCCCACGACACAGGTTATCCTATTGTAGGACTAGAAGCAATGTATTTGCGTGTATGTAAATGTTTTGTCATAATATATTTTCAGATGCCTCTGTTGGTTCATCGGGGTCATGGTATGACCGCGAAGGTGCTGACATCATCGACTTAGACCAGTACATGCGCGGGGCACGCCCTGAGCCTGAACCTCGTGGGTGAGATAAACTGCGGGTCGATTCTCGCGCCTTCGATATACGGATATCGAGACCAATATTGACAGATTTCCATACGAAATCACTCGATATAGGTATAGATATCGTATATCGAATGCGTGAGAATCATGCTCCTGCGGGTCGATTCTCGCGCCTTCGATATACGATATCTACACCTATATCGAGTGATTTTGTAGGAGAATCGAATCTGTCAATATAGGTCTCGATATTAGTATATCGAAGGCGCGAGAATCGTGCTCCTGGGCCCTTAGTCGACCCCAATAGCTTGCAAACGTGATAGCAAAACAGCAACATATAACAAAGCATCACCTTTTACCATATAAGGTGGCAGAGGCACAACTATGCCAACCTTTTAAGCCAGTGTTTCTGTACTCCATTTTGCGTGACAGGGGGCAAGCCCATCTCCGCAGCTATGGAGTAATGAAGGTCTCACAATGTTTTCCATCCTCGTTAGAACGTCCATATAACATATCAGAATCATAATCAGAATCAGAACGTTTATTGTGGATCGTAGTTTTAGATTAGTTCTTACATTTTACATATGTGCTTATGTCCAGCCATGAGGCATACAAACAGAAATAAAATAACAAATGCATACATATAAAGTCATAAAATAAAAGAATAATAATTGAAACTAAAAGTAAACTTTAGAAAAAACCGACTTCCACAAACCCTATTTGATTAGATTGAGTTTAATACAAACTGTAACCCCTTATCCCCCCACCCTTGGGGAATTAATTTTGTCAAATCCCATCTCAGTGCTACCCCACGCTACTAAGGAACCTCTGTACAAAGTTTCATGGCTCTAGGTCCACCGGTTTAGGCTATGCGTTGCCTGCCCGTCAGCCACGCATTGTATTTGTACCTAGTATTGAGCAGATCTGGTGGCCATATGTGGTCTTCATCAGCAGTTCCGCATCACAATATTATGCTTACCATGTGCATTTGCACGAGTTATTATGAAAAACACAAAAATCACTATAGGTCTGCCTATAATATTTGAAGAGTTCCCTCAATTTCTCCAGGATCCCATCATCAGATCCTGACCTGGTGTCAATGGGACCACCCTTGAGGTATTACCTATACGCCGAAAAAAGATTTGTTCAAATCGGTTCATAATTGGCGGAGTAATCGCGTAACAAACATAGAAAAAAAAAAAAAAAAAAAACATACGGGTCGAATTGAGAACCTCCTCCTTTTTTGAAGTCGGTTGAAAATGTAAAATAAATAGCGTCTCATTGGTACATGGTCAGCACCGGGATTGGAACCTGCATCTCCTGCTTGAGTGGCAAGCGTGAAACCCACTAGATATAGCAATAGCTTAAAAAAACTGAAAATGGCGGAATCGCTTGTCTTATAATCAAAAACCGGCCAAGTGCGAGTTGGGCTCGCGCACGAAGGGTTCCGTACCATTATCTATAAAAACGGCAAAAAAATCACGTTAGTTGTATGGAAGCCCCCTTTAATATTTATTATTATCAGGTTTTTAGTATTTGTTGTTTCAACGGCAACCTGTGAAAATTTTAACTGTCTGGCTATCACGGTTTATGAGGTACAGCCTGATCTATAAAAACGGCAAAAAAATAATGTCTGTTGTGTGGGAGCCTCCTTTATTATTTATTATAATCTGTTTTTTAGTATTTGTTTTTATAGCGGCAACAGAAATACATCATCTGTGAAAATTTAAACCGTCTAGCTATCACGGTTCATGAGATACATCTTCGTGACAGACGGAGGGACGGACAGACGGACAGCGGAGGCTTAGTAATAGGGTCCCGTTTAGCACCCTTCGGGTATGGGACCCTAGAAAAGGCCGACTTTGGGCGCAATCACCTTCCCAGTAGCATTGGCAAAGATATCGTGAGGAAATTGTCCCTACCTTCCGCAAAATGGAGTACCTATTGAATAACTGAAACGTGGGACGCCACTATAGCTCTGCCTTACAGGATAAGGCATGACGCTACTTGTTGTCTGTAATGAATTATGTTATGTAAGTATACAAGGTATGCGTATTTATTTAATTTATGCGTATATGTATTTAGCCAGTTATTCAATATGGACGCGAATCGTCCCGACGAAAGTGGAAAGGGGCTGATTGTAGAAGAGAACGAATATATAAGAAATAAATAGCGCCTGGACCCAACACAGATTTCTAGAGCAGTGGAAAAAATGTGCTCACCTGAATGTGGTCTCCTGGCACCACTCTACTCCACACACCACAGCGAAGCTCGAATTAACCGGGATAGAAGTATCGTGATCGAAGAATGATCAGTCTCGATCACGAACGTTTTCGAGATCGTAAAACGTTTCCGAGAACGCAGGAAAATTTATTTTATGTCATACATAAATGAAATAGAAAAAGAAATAGAAATAGAAATATAAATAGAAATAAAAAATAGAAATAGAAATAGCAATAGAAATATAAATTGTTTATTTAAAGAATAAGAATCACTGACATTTGGCTTTTCGATAGTTTTCTATCGATTCTATGTTCGTGATTGGGCTACTGAGTCTCGATCACGAACGTTTTCGAGATCGTAAAACGTTTTCGACAACGCAGGAAATTTTATTTTATGTCATAAAGAATAAGAATCACTGACATTTGGCTTTTCGATAGTTTTCTATCGAATATTTTTGTGTGAATTCGCATTCAATTCCAATGGGTGAGAATTGGCCCCCTGGACTTCATCAGGACCTGGACATCTTCAGGGGGCTTACCGGCTATTGGTTGTCGGCATCGTCTTCGTTTTCTACTTGCTGCATTGTCATAATCATAAAGTAAATTTTTGCGCGTTTAAACACGAATCCGATGCCGACAGCTGCGCGGTAGACCCACAGGTCCTGGGATGTGCTCTTTCGGATATAATTCCTCATATCAATATAATTGCTTATTACCAATTGCAGACACCAGCTAGTCGTGGATGGTGGCGGTGGTCGGCGACAGAGTGCCGCAACACTATCTTCTAAACACTCGAATCCTTCTCGGCAGAATACCTTTCATCTAAATACGAAGCCCATATCTCATGACTCAGGTCTCAGTGATGGCAGTAATTCACGATACCGGCGCCGTAAGAACAGGTTCGTTTAAGAGTGGCATGCCATTCAATCACTACTATATAGGGCCTAGGGATAGATAGAAATAAGAATTTGAAAAGATAAGGGTAAAAAGGTTCTTACATACAAATAGAACTCCTTAGTCAGCTATTAAATTGTAGCATGCAATGAGATCTATTCTCATCAAGTTTAGAGATAGAGATTAGATTTGTAACACCCATTACAATGATATAATGAAACGCCCCCGAAGTCTACGTCACGGAAAATAGATTCGACGCTCGTTTCTTCGAAATTTCGTACAAACATAGTCTGTATGTTTTGAGAGGTACACGTTATCCCAAAATACCAAAATTATCCTCCCTGTGCAACAAGAAAAACATCAACATTTGTAGGTAAGAAAGAGTATGGTAGATATTGTTGCCCACCAGTGGATCGATGTGGGGTGAGCATAGTGATGAATTGATGATGAATAATACTCACATGACTGTGTAACAGACATGTGACAGAGTCTCGAAGACGGGAGGCTCAATCGAAGCGCTCCGGGGAGTCACTACAAGCCTTCAGGGTGAGCTGCGAGCTTGCGCTAAAAGAACAGCAGGCGCAGATCGCTCAGGTAAAGGATAACAAACACTTTTCGTAGTTCTATTATGTAATAGACTATTGGCCTAGCGAGGATAGCAGAAAAACAATCGACGCAGATCACACATGCACAGGAGCGAGTTTAATGGCGTATACGTGAAGAGGCCTATACTCAACTGTGGATTCCCGGACAGGCTGGTCGTCATGATATAAGCTTATAGTTAGATAGATCACTTTTACACGAAAGTCATCGAACATGATATCCTGGCGCGGCGCGAAATGCCACCTTGAGCATGAGATGTTCTTGGCTGGTTTCACAGCTGTCCGGGAGATCCGTACGGGCCGCCCGTACGAGCTCCCGGAACGAAGACAAACGTGAGGCGCTAGAACATCCTCGTTTCAGGGGCGTTTCCCGTAACGGGTCTCTCATGTACGGGCGGACCGTACGAGTCTCCCGGACAGCTGTGAAACCAACCTATACAACGTGTAAATGAATTAACGCATAATAAGAAAGCAATTTTTATTATAAACCGATTTGATCAGAGCAACTTTACTTTTCACTTCCCTGTGGACGTTCGAATGGAGAAGTGAAAAATAAAGTTGCTCTGATCAAATCGGTTTCATAATGAAAATTGCTCTGAATGATGTCCCTAACAAAGCAGTTTCTCATTTTGCGTTAATTCATTTACACCTTGTTTACTCAACTCACGTAATCGTCATTGCATAGGTAGCAAAGTTGTGCGACAGGCTTGCTGCCCCGCAAGTCCCTCCCGCCCTTCCCACCCCTGCAACCCGCACCACACGTGCGCAACCACACGCCCCTCCAGTCTCGGACACCAGCGATCTCTCGTTATCTTCCAATGACTTTCCAGTGAAGAAACGGGTGAGGGCATGAGTTTATCGTCTTTAAAATTTTCGTAGAATCTACAATTAAGAAATATATTGACTAAATACCGCTCTTTGTCAGATGAACAATTGCAAGACATACAAGATTATAATGTCGAAGCTAGATGAACTAAACAATATATTAGTGTCTCGTGCAAATACTGGAGGTCCCGGCGCAGGTCGGCCCCAAGGTCAATCCTTCTATCATCAATCCTTTGTGAACCGGAGAAGAGATTCGAGTAGTTCGATCAGCGTTTCTGATAAGGTTGTCAATACAGAGGTCCGTGGTATGGATGGTGTCGGCCGGGTCATATTCCCGAAGGTCACGAAGAAAGAAAATAATCCGCAGGTATATCTACTAGAATTATTAGCTTAATGTAAAGGAACTATGTTGTTTTCCTTCTAATACAAACTAAATACAGGCTATAACTACTATAACCTAGTTAGATGACCCTCTTGACTAAATCTCCTCTTGAACATTTCAAGATCCTATTGACCACTTTTTTGACCCTTTCAACCCTTTCGTACCTATCAGAAGAATATTCTAATAAATAAAGGGTCGGTCGATAAAATCAGTGGTTAGAAGTAGAGATTTCTAAAGCTGTTTTTGTTATCTGATTGTGTCAGGGTCAGTCATTGGCAGACCCCCGCTCAGAGTCCGCAACGTCACGCAGCGGTCGAATGTGCCAGCTGCAGATAGTAGCACCCACGCATGTCCTGGATATCGCGCCGGGCCGCGGGAAACTCAGCAACGTCGCTACAGAAAAGTATATTGATGCTTTCTGTTATACCAGCCATATAGATTTGTAGAATCATAACGATGGACGGAAGCGAAGCACTGAACAGAGTTGAATGGAGAATAGATAAGGAGGTTAATACTTCATAGAGGATTTGCTGACAGGGTGATGATGATGATGATGATGAAATATTCCACGTCATCAAACAGTTACAAGAAGCCCCTGTGTTTCTGTCGACTCTTAGAAAATGCAACATGTAATGTTAAAAAATTCAGATCAATGATTCGAATCATCTTTTTGAACTATTGGCTGATGCGATGAGGCCATTTTATTTTCTAATGACAATAGGCTTGTGGCTTGTCAAGTCATAATAGATACTTTTTATGAACTGTCAAAACGGAACTTTTGTTCCTGAGTTCTATGAAATAATCACAGAGTGACGTCATGTGAAAGTGTCATCAAATGCTGTCTTTTTTGCACAAAATTGACTTTATAAAATATATCTGCTGGAAATATACAATTCTGAGAATGTCAAGCCATTTTGTACATAACGCTTCAAGTTATGACTTGTTCCTAGATTTATTGGATTACCTTGGACGCAAGTCTATTGGATGTTTTTGGTGTCCATTAAAAGAGCTTTACAATTTGTTAATAATTACAGCGTGGTGAGCAAATGTGAGTCAAGTAAGAAAGAACTGGACGTGACTCGCGACCGTACTGGCTGCTTTGAATCAGACGATCCAGACAATGTATGATGTTCTTCCATTAGGTACTTTTATGATTTCGCTTGCATTAATCTTGGGTGTCAAGGTTGCTAGTTCAAGTTGTGATGACGATTTTGATTCCCGGATACAATACTCTTGAGTTCATTTAATCATGTCGAGGAATCTCTATAAGTAGATACATAATCTCTATAGGAGCTACATACTGTATCGGGTCAATCTAGGTCTGAGCTTTTCCAGCATTATAAGGTCTCCTTTGCTAAGTAAGCAAGTGTTTCTTAATTGTCTCCATCCAAAGCATTTGGCTTTTTTATAGTCCTCGAGAGGGATTTACTACTTGGGCAAGCTAAGTTGACATCTGGCTGCGATGAAATTGCCTTATGAGGTTATGAGCGCAGTTATGATGACGAGATCCATTTGTCAACTCATGTAGCTTGCCCGAGTACCTAGTTTATCATGTTTTGCAGATTCTGCCAGCAAACTCAACAACAGCCTCTGATTGATTCGCGCCAATGTGTACAGCAGCCATAAGTTAGTTAAGCTAAGACCCTTTGTTACAGTTGTTCAAGATGTCCCCTCACTCGATGCGTAGGAGAATACGCAGTACTGATTCAGTAGAGAATTGCCCACTTAGAAGCAGTAGAAGTGGCGGTGTTCACTCAATTTGTTCCCTAGTCCGGGGGTATTGGCGGTCCATTAAGAACTGTGCGGCTCAGTTGTGTAAAAACGGTTGAAACCTGTGAAACAACATAACCGGCCAAGTGCGAGTCGGACTCGCGCACCAAGGGTTCCGTACCATTATCTATAAAAACCGCAAAAAAATCACGTCAGTTGTATGGAAGCCCCCCTTAATATGAAATTTATTTTGTTTTTATTGCAACTGTCTAGCTACCACGGTTCATGAGATACAGCCTGGTGACAGACAGACAGACAGACAGACAGACAGACAGACGGACGGACGGACGGACGGACGGACGGACAGACGGAAAGCGAAGTCTCAGTAATAGGGTCCGTTTGGCACCCTTCGGGTACGGAACCCTAAAAAAGCATGCCATCTTGTATGTAAGCCAACCTTATTTTGTTACGTTTCCGTACATTTGGTATGAAACAGTAGTGTTAGAATGGCATCCTTGTCCACAGATGCGTCTAAAACTGGTAGTCCAAGCTTTTAGAACTGATATGACAGAATATGAATTTCAAATAATATTATTTTATTTTATTTCATAAATAATAAATATTTTCCTGATAATTTGTCTTTATTTTCATATCTGACCCTATTACTTCAAACCTGCGCCGATGGGCTATCGCCTGTCACACAAAATGGAGTACTGAACGACTAAAAATGGGTACAGTCGTGTACTTTATTACCAAGTCTTAAGTTGAAGCATTATGTACAAAATGGCTTGACATTCTCAGAATTGTGTATTTCCAGCAGACATATTTTATTCTTAAGTCTATTTTGTGCAGAAAAAGACAGCATTTCATGGCAACTTTTACATGACGTCATTCTGTTGTTACTTCATAGAACTCAGAAACAAAATTTCCGTTTTGACAGTTCATGAAAAGTATCTATTTTGACTTGACAGGCCTCAAGCCTATTCTGAGAATGTCAAGCCATTTTGTACATAATACTTCAACCTATGACTCCCTAGATTTATTGGATTACCTTGGACGCAAACCTCTGCCACCCCGTATGGGAAAAAGAGCGAAGCTGTATATAAGAACAAAAAGTCACAAAGAATACATTTTATACAGGATGTAACAGAAAAGTGAGTAGTCATATTTTATAGGGTTGTTACAAACTTCATCCTGAGCAACTTTCTCCAAAAATATATATTTGATCAGAGTAACTTTATTTGTTACTACTCGATACAAATCAGCTAAACACCTGGCACAAAACGAAGTGAAAAATTATGTTGCTCTAAATTATTTTTACAGTGAAAGTTGTTCTTCTTCTTCTTCTTTGACGGTCCCTCAATACTGATGATCGTGACCGCATGCTCTCCTCCATTGCTGTCGGTTCTGTGCAGTATGGTACGTGCTGTGTAGCGTACCCCCTGTCGCCTCTCTAATCTGGTCGGACCATCGAGTTGGAGCACGTCCTCTGGCGCGTTTGCCTTCCATTTGACCCATTATAATGTGCTTCTCCAGTCGGTGCCTAAGTGAACGCATTATGTGACCGAAGAAGCTCCTTTAGTACCACTAGTACCACCAATCTGTACTACTGGTGGTTCTAGTGAGAAAAGTCATTCTCTTTAGTACCACTATTTATACTTTCATTCTTAGTGGTACAAGTGGGAGTTATCTCTCGTTCTCAAAAGTACTACTACTCTATTCTATGTTGGTAAAAAAAGTAATAATGATATTCTTAGGGTTCTTAGGGTGAAAGTTGTTACAACCCCCTAAAATATGGCTTGTCCTTTCTGTTATTGACCCTGTATTTTCAGTTATAACAATCGGCTTGCTTGTCGGTTGTCGATATCGCTCGTTAGTTCCCGGTCTCCTGGGAAATTAAAAACCATCTCCGATTGCGTCGCGCCTACTTATCGAGACGCCCCCCTGATCATGACGTCACAGGTAGTACTGTAGTACCGCGGACTAATGAAGAGATTATTTCGCTCAACGTCGAAATTGATAATATTTCAAAAAAAATTGGAGCTCTTTTTATTATCTCATACGAAAATAGATGGGAAACGATGGGACCCGTATTTTTTATTTTAGTGTTTATTCTTATTTTTAAGTTATAATTCAAGATTTTTAGAGTTACTCATTCTAAAAGGGCGTAAGTACAATGTCAGGATTATAAAACGTTGAACTTTTGCCCGTCATTGCATCAATAAAAAATTAAAATGTCATTATTCTGTCATAATATCACCCCCTGTTCCGAGTCACGCCAAAAACGATTACAGTCCGAGTCAGTTTTGGGCTTTTGGCGATACAAAACGATGGCATCTTAGACGCTGTATTCGATTATGGCGCTGACGGCGATGTCGCGGAACGCACTGTCAATATGTGTAAATACTCTTTTGTTGTTGTGCAACTTTGTGACAAGTTGACAACCAGCCTCAGAACAAGTAAACCATCTTAAATTGTATGGTTACTCAGTTAGCAAAACAACTTTGAAAATTGGGGTAGTACGCTGTCACGTGACCATTATTTATTCTATTGGTTTACTTGTTCTGTGCAACCAGCAGTGACAAAATTTAGATGACAGACCTATGGAACACATGCCATAAATCCTGACATTGATAATTTGGACAACATTTCAGTTTTTATTATTTAACTCTTAAATTACTGATCTAATAATTCTGAAAAAAATATCTAAGAGGTCCGAACACTTAAATCTCGAAATGGTTTTCTAATTTTAGTACCTTATCAAAATGAAAGGTTGTCAATTGTCTACTCTGTTCATTCCTTTACAGTCTTCCAGCAATACTTTGGCGCGAGTGGCGCCAGTTGTACGTTACATAATGAAACAAACCTGTAATAATTCACCAAGTTAAAAACTTAAAAAAACCGACTTCATGACCTATCACTTAGTCCTCCCCGCTCGATATACATATGTCATCTATATAACCGAAAACGAGCCTACGAAATCTGGTTCCTGACAGTGAATCCCGTACGTATTACATAATATTAACGAATATACGATCCGAGCAGGCAGAGTTTACCTCGTAACAATGACTATAAACACCGAAAAGTCTGGATGTATCTATAATGTCATCCAGGTAAAAACAAATTAAACTTTACAGTTTTTTCATGTAGAACAACTACTGGACCGATTACTGATTTTCAAAAAATGGGAATAAACTATTGGGCTTCCCTATTAATAATAATAATATCCCGACGAATTGTAAACCTTCCCCTTTTGTGAAGTCGGTTAAAAAAACCCACCTTCTGATGTTCTTCTATTTGCCTTCAATATTGCCATATAATTTATGGCGCAATATTGCCGGCAATGTTGCCCCATACATTATGTTTCCACAAATGGCAATATTGCCGGCAACGGCACATCAATAGTTCCACCTGTCACCGCAACGCAAGACAAAAGATCTTCGGAAAGCTGTATTTAATTTTTGAAAGTATCATAGTGCGTAGAAACAACATCAACATTTTTCATTGCAGATATCAAAAATGTATGGGTTTTGAGCTGTCAGAAATGAATTTTGACTGTAGCTTTAAGCTAAATGTAGAACATGAACATTTGGACATCATCTATTTCCTTTAGGCTGGAATTCACCAACAAAAATTTATACGAGAATAACTATCCCGGGCTTTACGATCCCGGGGATAACTTATTGACAAATGACAGTTCAAAATGAGGTGATCTGATCTAGGTGTCACTGGTGTATATGAAAAAGTAGAAGATACTCTCGAGTAAAAGGTACTCTTTCGTTCGTAAAATCCAGCCTTAGTGCCCTTGGTCGTTGTAGGGACCACAGGAAGTAGACATATGACAGTTCAAAATGAGGTAATCTGATCTAGGTGTCACTGGTGTCTATGAAAAAGTAATAGTTACTCTTTCGTTCGTAAAATCCAGCGCCTAGCCCTTAGTCGTTGTAGGGACCACAGGAAGTAAAGGTATTTCTATTGTAGATCTCCCCGTTGGATACTTACTTCATCTAAATAATACTTTTCACGTTCAAACTAGGTTTGCCGAAAGTAAACTCTTGTGAGAGAAAAGCTCGTCTTTGTATGTCTTTGTTTAAATCGGAATACACATTGTACCTATGTTTTGTCGTGTGCTATAAATATCCAAGATGGATCGTCTGGTGAAGATCCAGCTATTGATTATTATTTCGGATAGAGACATTTTGAGTAAAGTAATTTTAGGGGGCATGGAGCGTGCCATGTGAGGCATCAAACTTCAGGATCGTATTCGAAATACAGAAAAAAGATATCGCGCGACAATCACGAGACTGAAGTGGGGGTGGGCTGGACACTTGGCACGGAGGGATGACGGTAGGTGAACCAAAGCGGTAGCGAAGTGGGTAGAACCTCAAAACGCCAAGTAGGCAGACCACCAGCCAGATGGACGAACGACATCACCGCCATAGTCGGTAGGCAGAAAAAAGTAGAACTGTATCGTTATGGCAAAAAAGTTTCGTAATAACATTAGTTTTGTTCGACAAGTAGTGTTATTTTTTTTTTTTTATTTGATTACTTTACTGCGTTTATAAAGTACGTCATTATGAATTCGATTTCAACTTTGTAATTAGAACTTTATGACATGAGAGTAGATAAATATAATAATATCTCAACTAGGTAAGTTTGAAGTAAAACACGCTTCTTACTTCAAGTCAATAGAGCTGCCAGGAAAACACATTCCTCCCTCAGCGCTCACTACCGTACACCGTACCGTACCAGACACGTACTTAATAACGCAAATATACGTCAGAAACTTACTCAGAGCACTGCATTAACGAGTAGCGAGTACATAATGTTAACCACTTGTTCGTCCAACGACCCCAAAATGTTTTTTGTATAAGAGTTGAGTTCAGTATTCCATAAATGCCGAAAATAAGCTTACCCAATTAAATTATAATTATTTTCTAATTGGCTTTTATGGTATTAGGACGTAATAAAATAACGTCTGAATAAACGTATATCTTATCTTATCTTATCTTAATATATGTGTATGCTTACGGATATCATAGGAATCTGCTCTAAATATCAAATTCAAGTCGAATAACTGTAAAACCAGTTTACAGTATACATACACTGTAGGTATGTACAATACGGGGAGCAACGTAATGATTTTGACTGCATAGAGCTTAGAGATGTTTTGCACAATTTAATTGTGCTTAAAATTTCCTATTGCTCACTTCAGATGTCACCACTGTAGACTTTTTTTATAGTTCTTCATAGTTTATCTGTTGCAACAATAGACAATAATGGCAGTGCTGCTACTACCTCAGAACAATGCTACTACTACGGCGATTTCAGTTTCAAACCTCATTAAATGAATGGTTAGGTTATGATGACGTACAATGCCACCAACTTAGCTGTTCAGTTGATAGCAGTCGCTAGTGTCATAGCAGTCTTCATAATAGCGGACATAGTATAGTATGTATTCTTTTTGATGGCGGATGACAAGTCCATAGTACCAATTTTTCCCACCTGAACAGCTAAGTTGGTGGCTCTGTAACACGCTATGACTATTGGCTTGCCTCTCGTTTGGCAAAAAGGGCAAAAGGCTGACTGTAGACGCAACTGTTTCTAATGGGAAAAAAAGTTGAGTAAGTTAGTTATATTAAGTTAGTTAGTGGAGGCGATTTGGGAGGTATCAAATCTACTAAACTAAGGCGCTAAATTGACAGCCTTAAGTCCGACAACTCTTGCGACGTGGCCACATATTAAACACACAATTTTAATTAGGTTGCTGTTTTGTTCGTATCGCCTCCCGAAACACATGCAATTATTTTAATTATTTTATTATTCTTATTATATTTAAATATGGTACGTACAAAAATAACATTTCGTCACGTAATCACGTTACATCAAATAAATAAATAAATAAAACACTAAAGAATAAAGAATATTCAAGAATTCCAGAGTAATCACCAGAATTACTACAGCCAAAATGTCAAGCAAACTATTATGCGTTCCCTTCCCACCAGCCAGCCAAGCGGGTTATACATCATTAAACAGTACATCAATCATGATTAAAACATTGTTAGACTAAGCTAGCCGTCATACAACAATTTACCAAGTAAACTAACGCTACTCTAACTAAATATACGATTCATATGTCTAACACAGGTGGCGAGTTCTGAGTTATAGCGATGAATTTGCCTTGAATTTAAAATAGGGTGTAACAAGAGTACTGATGACTTGTTTAATGTTATGTTTCAGGTGTTGATTTTGGGAACAGAAAAAACATGAATAATATCATAACAATAAATACAAACAACAAGACTTACATAAAAATAAGGCTGAAGACCTCTTCCAGCAAATCACGTTGGATTTGAATTCATTGGTTCTTCAGAGAACAGTATAATTTACTTAGTACTTAAGTTTCATTAGTATAATATACTACCTATACAATAGTTCCATATCTATAAAATAGTTAAGGGCCGAACGGGCGGTATTATACAAAAATATTAATATTATATTGACGTTGACTAAGCAATCTGTATGATTTTATGGTCAATAAAAAAAATACTGATTTGACTTTTGTTAAATGTTAAATGAACAGTAAATCAAAATGTGTATCAATGTACGTAGTATGATACTAATGATTTTCACAAATCTAATCCGAAGTAACAACAATATTTAAATAAATAAATTAAAAAAACACTCAATCAATTTTACGAGTATGCTCGCACAAAGTCATTTCGTAGCAGCGTAGCACGCTTAACCTTTGCTACGTACGATACTGTTACGACAGCTCTGCTACGAAATGATAATGAAATGTATGTTCTCGAGCCCACCAAAGTTATACGGCAACATTTCTGTAAAGAGAATAATTCGTGAAACATTTGTACAACCAGTGATAAACAATTGCTAGTGCCGACGTCATACAATGCATGGCAATGTACGACCTATCCATCGTCTTTAAAATATGAGTCGCTAAATAAATGTGTTGGTGACATCAGTGGCTTTGCCCGCAAAATCCCTGGACCAAAGTACATTAAAGCGTGTACTATTTTGGCCCAATCTTCTTACACTCTTGTACTAAATAATAGGGTAGATAAAAATTTATTGTGATGTGACGTATTTATTATTACATGAACGTTCTCATAAGACTGAAGCCACCTGTGGCCGCATTTTTCTCTTTTATACTGCTTGCGAGAACGAGCTGGCTGGGGGTGTGGCGGCGATTGTAGGTCAACTACGCAGGAAGATAAATCAGATGTGCGCGGCTCTAGAACGGCAAAATAAATTATACAGGATGTTTGTAGTATGGAGCGACAAAATTTTTTGAGGAGTAGAGGACATCATTCTGAACAACTTTCACTATGAAAGCGATTTCTTCATAGCAACTTTTTTTTTGACATCTCAATACATTTTGGGCCGAGCGGGTATCAGTTGGTTTGTATAGAGAAGTGAAAAATAAAGTTGCAAATCGATTTGATAGTGAAATTTGTTCAGAATGATGTTCCTAACTCCCCAAAATGTTTTGTCGCTCTATACTCGAAACATTCGGTAGAAAGGAAATTGATTAGCTTCTTAAAGATTGCCATTTTTTGGAGTGAAACATAGCGTCACTCCTTTTCCCATACATGGTGCAAAAGTTACAAATAGTGCCCACCTTAGGGCTAGCCTAATGCCACTGCTGTGAAGATTGAATATAAAAACTATA
The DNA here is from genome assembly GCA_963457715.1 of Argyresthia albistria. Classification (NCBI taxonomy): domain Eukaryota; kingdom Metazoa; phylum Arthropoda; class Insecta; order Lepidoptera; family Argyresthiidae; genus Argyresthia; species Argyresthia albistria. The sequence goes on from OY735263.1 coordinate 4,210,978, forward strand.
TACTGGGGGCTATTTGGGAGGTGTCAAACCACTAAACTAGTGGAACTGAAGGCACTAAACTGACAACCTTCAAATCTGACAGCTCTTGCGCGGTGGCCACAGATTCCATTTTCAAACACACCATTTTAATTAGTTTAGTTAGTATAGTTCGGTTCGCCTCCCAAATCGCAGGAAGTACCTGATGGAAATATACTCAATAAAGTTATACAAGGTGTACCGATAGGTGTAAAACAACCCTTGGACTTGATTTAAATTGACTGTCACATTCTTTAAAATAGATCAATAAAAAATTACCTAATATCGCTTATTATGAACTAAACACGTATGAAAATATTAATCAGTAAACAAATTAAGTTTGTTTATTCTCCACGAATCATTCATCGCGAAGAAGAGGCGCTATCATATAAATATAAATAATGTTGTCTAGAAATATTTATGTTGTGTTTTTCTCCGCCAATCTATAATATCCTGAACCCAACCTGCTTCTAAAGTAAGAAGACAATACCTGAGAAATGCTTTTGTGTGAGTGCTTCAAGTGCTTGTGAGTTACAAAACAACTAATTCTTTAGTGTAGCGTGCTTGTCATGTAAGCGATTGGCCGAGGCGCTGTGCATGCACACAATGACAATTCTCACATTCTTGCCTATACCTTATACACTTCCATAACTTTCCCCTGACCACTGAAGAAGTTGAAGAATACAAAGAAACTGGGTCAACTTCGTTATAATTACTTCTGAGTTCTAACGTTACCTGTTTCGTATCTTAGTATTTTCCGGAACAATTACCAACTCGGTGGAATATTTCAAACGAACGGCTTTGCTTGGCTGTTGCTTTAAATCTAAACTGGATTTAATCCCCCAACGCCTGTGTTTGACTTTACAATTAGAGGAACGTCTGGAGATGTTTGTAAAACCACTTTTATGTTGCATTTATGCTTCGCTTCGGTGGAGTGGAATATCTAAATTTTCGTGTTTTTAAGAGCCATGGGAACACGAAGATTTATTTATTTAATCGTATGGCTCTAGTGAATAGGCTACAGGGGAATATTTAATGAACTAAGCCAGTTGGCTGCGTCAGGAGGAAGGTCAAACAGATCTCGGGGGGGTCCACTGTAAGATGTCAAAGGGCAGCGCTGAACGATGTGCTCCATGGTCTGTATTTCCACCCCACACTCACACAAGAAGATAAATTATGTTTACAGCCTTAGGTTGCAGAACACTCACTAAACACGTTGAGCGTCTTACATCACGTCTGTAAAAATGTTTGATATCCTGAAGTTGAAGTTGCGATGTACATAATTTTAAGGGCTCCGTACCCGAAGAGTGCCAAGGACCCTATTACTAAGCCTCCGCTGTCTGTCTGTCCGGCAGCGGGCGCCATGGCATGAACTTGAATGCATTTTCACAGAATGTGTATATCTGGTGCTGCAACATATACTGAACTAAAAGAAATATTGAAAAAACTAGGGTGTCCCCGACAAGAAACATTTATTTTTTTTACTTTTTTGGTACGATTGTGCGGGATTCTCCGCGTGAGAGTCCAACTCGCACTTGGCCGATTATAACAAATGTATAGAATATGGAGTATTGACTAAGACTGGATTTCACCAAGAAAAAGTTATATTAATGTAGGTCTACCTTTTAATAAATTATCCTCTCCATCCTAGGTTTGCTGGAAGAGATCCTCTTTTTGGGGATAAGCTCGCCTTTGTACATGTTTTTTCCAATATTAAGTGTCTGTAATATGTTTTTTTTCTGTGCAATAAAGTTTAAAGTAAGTATAAGTAAAGTACACTAGAATAACTATCTCGGGGATAACTTGTATGACAAATGACAGTTCAAAATGTTCTAGTTCTAGGTGTCATGTCACTGGTGTCTATGAAAAAGTAGAAGATACTCTCGAGTAAAAGTTACTCTTTTGTTGGTAAAATCCGGGCTAAGGGCTAAGTAGCATATTATCGGGGAAATTGTGCCCTACATTCGCGTGGGAAACGGCGTGACAGCTGATACGTTATGTTGTAACCGTAACAAAATACATAAAAACTGCACACAAAAACATGCTAATGCCAATCAAAACTCAAACTGCTTTCCTGAATGACCAAAATAAAACGAGTGCAATATCAAGTCGCCGCAAAATATAATATAGACTTTTAGGAGTTTTAAATTCAGCCACGGTCCGTTGTCGGTCCGAAATCTGAAGAAAACTATTGAAGCTAGAGAGCTGCTGAGATTGCAGTCTGTTTCTGCAATCTCAGAAGATATAGATGTGGAAGTCTTGGCTTCTCATGGCAATGGCAAAGTCATTTTTGGCTATTGCCATTCTATTTTTCACTCGATTCATGTCAAATACAAAGTATAAAAATACAATATTTTATAGATGTGTATGATTCGAAAACAGAATATTCGCAAACTACAAATTATAAATGGAACAAACGGCTATTTACATAAAATATACACACAAAATAAACATTTGCCTCTGTATTAAATCACACTAGGTACTATATGCGATGCGACAGCATTAACAAATTGTATTTGAGTGTCTTCGAGACGGGTAAACATTTACATAGGAATGTACTTACACGAATTCTTGCCTATTTACGAAACACAATTCAGTGTTTTATCAGGAACAGCGACGGACACCAACCTGCATTTCATAAACCGTAGGGAATGCGCGATATTGGCATTACTGTAGTGTGGAGCGTTGCGTCGAATATTACGCGCCGCACGCGTTTTGCCTCACACAATGGAGGTAACCTCTGAAGACTCGTTTCAGGATAAACTAGTTTTCTAGGTAAAGCAGAAGCTGATTTGTGATTTTGAAATACCGTGCTTTTATCATACCGTAGGTAGATGGTGTGTAACGGGGATCAAATGCTATCTTGTATGTATCTTCGATCAAATGCTATTTAGGCCTAGTCTTTCCACACCCGTTAAACGCTATCTAAAGCTGGAAACGTCGGACCATTATAAGGTAAACACACACCTACTGTTACATAGTTCAGACCATTTTGTGCAGTCTGGCAATGGAACAATGAACGTAAACATAATTAATAATTTATTTTTTGCCCGCAAACAATAAATAATACACGTAAAATAAAATAATTTGTACAAAGGCATCATCATTGATTTTTCCTTTCACATTTTTAATTCCATAATTATGTCTAAGACACCCCTTTAACCCTTAATCAAACAGACATAGTTTTTTCGAGAAAAATTAAAAACAGATATGGTTTTATGGTAAGTTGGGTCCGTAGATTACGAATCTTATATTATTATTTTTATAAAATGTGGGGAAATGGGTTTTTTTCGGTGGGAAATAGTTTCCCATTATTCGTAATTGCAAGGCAAAATTTCATCAAGTGGGAAATTATTTCCCTCTATCCGGTATAGTTCAAAAGCAAACTCGCAGCAATTGACTTGTATACAGGGTGAAATAAAAAGGGGGCTACAGGGACATCATTCTAAAAAACTTTCATTATGGGACCAACTTGATCAGAGCGACTTTATTTTTCACTCCCTCATACAAGTCTGCTGTGCGCTTGGCCCGAAACGAATGAGATAAGAAAAATAAAGTTGCTCTGATCAAATCGGTTCCATACCTAGTAAAAGTTGATCAGAATGATGTCCCTAACTATCCACTTTCGGCTTGTAACCCCCTTTTTGTTACACACTGTTACGGGTTAGTTTGCTTGTTTATCTATATTATTTTTTATCGTGTTTGAATAAAAATATAGAAAATGAAACATATTATGACTTATTTTTTTATTTACAAAAAAAAATCTTAAATGTTTCATTTTTAATAGACTAAATACTAAAGTCGGGTCAAGATAATAGGTGCACTGACATCGTCTCTGTCACGACGTATTAAGGTTGAGTTTAAATTGGCCCAGTGCACCTTTATTTTGTTCAATATGGTGGACTGAAAAATAAAGTTGCTCTGATCAGGTCTGTCCCAGATAGACAGTTGAAAATAGTTCATAATGATGTCCCTAACAACCCCCTTTCGGCTTGTAATTCGTAACCCCCATTTTGTTTCAACCTGTATACATAAATTAACTTTTTTTTGCTGCAGGTACAAACAGTGGGAAATTATTTCCCACATATTCCAACCTCAAAAAACCCACAAATATCAGTTCTACCATGTCAGTCACCACAAAAGTTGTTGAGAAATCTAGTCTTGTTTACAAGAATATTTTGTTTAGGCACTTACCAGATTTTTTTCCCCAAATACTTAGAGCAAACTTCACAAGAACCGGTTTTGCCGCAAAAAAGGTCTATTGGTGACTTTGACAGTCAGGTACGATGACAGCGCGCACTTTTTTTGTAAGTGTTGCCATTAATAACATTTTAAATGTCATCAGGATACTTTGTTTCTGATGTTGGTATTGATCAGAGTTACCAGTAAAAAAATAAAAATATTTTTTGTGATTTGCTCTAAGTGGGAAATAATTTCCCAATGTTTTATTAAGGGTTAATGCATCTTTGTATTACCGAAACTGTTGCATAATCTCCAAAACCTTCCCTCTTGTAACAGTCGCTTACAGCCATTCTCAGAATCGTCAAGTCTTTTGTATCGAATATCAAACAATTCCCTCTCTTGTATCTTGAGATCTATCTGCCTGCGGCAAACGTTCAAAGAGTTATTAAAGAAACTTAAGTAAAGGGTTATTAAGAGACCGGTTACCGCGTGAATTTCCCATACAAACGTAATTGGTACAAAAATGATTTGAATTTGTGAAATAGTTTTACGTATTTATACTGTTAATCGGATTTATACACTGTTTACGCAGGTTCCTGGTCTGTATACCAGGGTTCCTCTTCAACCAATTTAAAAATATTTTTAAGTAATTTTAATACGACCAGGAACCTGCGTAAACACTGTATTAATCCGATTAACAGTCTAAATGCTTTGAACTAGTTCTCAAATTCAAATCATTTTTGTATTACGTCTGTATGGGAAATTCACGCGGTCACCGGTCTCTTAAGGAAAGGGTTATGTTCTTTGGCCATTGATTAAAAATATCTATTATACGCGAACAGGAGTGTTGGCTTACAGGATTCACGTGGGTGTAAATTAGTGCCTCTTCAGATTTTTGGCGTGTCAGTTGATAAGCCTGTTGGCGATGGTAATCAGAACTTTGGATACTTAATCCAAATATCAGTCTCTATTTTCAAACTAGTTTTAAAATTACTTTTAGTCGTTTACTTTTTGCCTTTGTAACTAATTCGTCTGCTTGGGTTTTAAAGCAGTCAGTTTAGATCGTTTGATTTTATTATTTGTTAATCTGATGTGCAAGTCAGGTACAATGCATAATATACCCCTATAAAAAAACAATCTGGTCTGACTGCACTCTTGTTGTTTTTTTTTTTGTAAAAACTCGGCGTTTAAGAATAACATTATTCAGAGTGCCTAATGGTTCGGACGGAAAACAAATGTAATAACGAAACGTTGTAAAGCCAGCATATCTGTTACTGTCACTAGTCGCCGCTAGTGAGCTGGACGTACAATATTGTAGCCTAGGGCTGGGGCCATGAATGTACAAGGAAAACGCAGAGGTAGCGCAGCCATTTAATTTGCCTTTTCCCCCAATATGATCGTCCAAGTCAATTAAGAATACATTTTTAACATCTGCGAGAAGTATGCTGCCAGACACAACATGGTGTATAATGCTGAGAAGACTGAGTACCTAGTGTTTAAATCAGCCAACACACCATCTACCTCACCCCCCCTCTGGCTTAACGGACAGACAATTCGCAGGCGTCGAGCAAGTTACATATCTGGGCCACATCATCGCTTCAGATCTGAGTGACGATCTCGATATAGAACGGCAGAGACGAGCGATTACCGTACGGGCGAACATGCTGGCTCGGCGCTTCAGCCGGTGCAGCGGTGAGGTCAAGAGGCAGCTGTTCATGTCCTTCTGTACCAGCGTGTATACGGTGGAGCTGTGGAGTACACACAGGGTGGAGACGATGCGGCGCATACGCGTCGCATACAACAACGCGTGGCGTGCCTTGTACCGCCTGCCGCCGTGGTGCGCCGCGAGCGAGATGTTCGCCGCGGGCCGCGCACCGGGCTGGGTGGCGCTGCTGCGCCTGCGCTCGGCCGGGGCGCGTGCGCGCAAATGCGCCTCTTCGAACCCCATCCTCGTGGCCGTTAGACAGTGGCCAGCCAGCCCAATACATAAAACATGGGAAGGGTGCCACGCCCCGTGTTATACCTAGTATTTTTTAAGTATATTGAATTTAAATTAATTTTATTAATAATTGTACATAGGTAATTTTTATCTAATCTTATTTAATTTAATTGTATTTTTATATTGTAATGAATATTGGACATCACGTCTGGAAATTTAATAAATAATAATAATAATAATTAATCATAGGCAGTCTTATAACTTAGGTTATTATCGATAGTCACATGTATGAAGTCACTTTGATTGGACAGATTTTGTTTCTAGGTTATACTTATTACTTGCTAGGATTTTGCGAAGTTCCTCTTGATTAATACTCAATAAGCAAGCTCGTTACCTTTTTTACCACTGACAATGCCAATTTGCCTCATGCATAATCTCCTTGAGTGGCACAATTCAGAACACTAAGATATTTTCTTGTTTCAACAGTCCCGCTTGGACTCTCATAACCGCAACCCAATCCTCCTGCATCACAGCGGAAAACGAGCTCAAATATGGAGACGATAGAGTTGGAACTACATCGCATATTGATCTCCTGAAATCCTCCATCTGAAACATGTGGGTAGTGACAAGTGAAATCGATTTGCCGTGGTCGGTGCGGTGTGGACTCCTCTATATGTAAACGAAACTACATTTTTTTTGCTTTTGTAATCTAGTCGACGTCGATCTAGAGTACGGCACGTTCTCTAAAATCTATAAGCGTGTACACCACCACGATTGGTTTTAACACGAAAGGAAGAAATATAGAATTTTTTATTTGTTTCAGGAGCGACCTTTCAAGACCCAGATAAACAGGCAGATAACTTTATTTCACATTTCAAGTACGAAAAGGAATAAACATGTACATATCTACAAAAGCGAGATCTCTAATAAGAGATTTCTTCCAGGAAACCATGTTGGGTAGGAGACGGAGATGATAAGAGAAAAGAGCGTACAATAAACCTCTATTCTACATCCAGGCCTCCTACTCCAGCTGGTGCAGGAGTTGGGTTGGCTGAAATAAGAGAGCGGGAGAAGGGGACATGCACATGTGGCCACGTGCAGGCACTTCAATGCCCTTATAAAGAATAGAAGAATAAAACCCCTATTCTAGTGTAATACAAATTATACTTAATACTTTTAGAACTTCAGAATTCATGGGATAGCGTTGAGATGACCCTTCTTATTTTGATATAACATAGCTCACGTCTTATTGACATACGAGCAGGCAGAGGTACAATTGTCCAATTTTAAACATTAAATAATCTATTTTGCGCGACAAAAAGCTAGCTATGGAAACTGAAGGTTAAACGGGTGATACCAGAGACTATATATCCAATTGACTGCGCCTGCGGGGGAATGCGGCTCGCCAAACGTTTGTTGTATTCAACAAATGTTCACATACGCAACCTATGGCGGGCCGCCAGACAGTTTCGCAGCAGCTGACCAATCACAGCTCTCTTACCTCGTCCCCCGCCGCCCGTAACTTGGTGAGTTGTGTTTCAAAGGAAAATGTATCTATGCGCTCTCCACTGGATAAGTGCTCCCTGGGTGATACGCAAAGAATATTATCATGTCTAGCAAGTTGGAATAGTTGTAATAAAATTGAAAATAAAACTCCCTCACACCGGACTGACACGAATTAATAAATTGAGTCTTAGAGCAGAGAATTAAATCTGTGTTCAGTGAGTTACGACTAAAGAACTCAGATTACTCACCTGTTTATCTGAATAGCCTGGATCGTTAAAAAAACCTGACGGGGAATATACTAAAAGCGAAGATGAGCTCTGTAGTGTACTACTACAAGCGCACTTCCCGGGTAGCACTATCCTACCAGCTAACACAGAAGAAGCATCCACAAAACAAACTAATCTCTCACTCACAGCAAAACCATTGCCAGAGGCATGGACGGGAGCAGAAGATCTAGTTGACGAAGAGAAAGTGAGATGGGCAATCAACTCCTTTCTTCCATATAAATCACCCGGACCGGATGGCGTATTACCAGCCTTACTTCAATGGGGAATAAAACTACTAATACCAATATTGGTAAAAACATTTAAGGCCTGTTTAGCACTAGGCTACATGCCAGCAAGCTGGAGAGAGGTGAAGGTCGTCTTCCTACCGAAACCAGGTAAGGACGACTACACTGAGCCCAAATCCTTCAGGCCTATAAGTCTTACATCGTTTACCCTAAAAACACTGGAACGAATGTGCGACAGATACATCAGGGATGGCCCGATGAAAACCAACCCTATACACCCGAACCAACACGCGTACCAAGCAGGCAAATCCACGGAGACAGCCTTGCACGCAGTGGTCAGAAGAATTGAAAGCTCAATACTAAACCAACAGTCATGCCTAGCGGTGTTCATAGACATCGAAGGGGCTTTTGACAAAACAAATTTCAGCAGTATCAGCACGGGACTGGAACAATTAGGTATCAACCCCAATTTGATCAACTGGATATCGAATATGCTGGAATCCAGGATAATCTCCTTGGAACTCAGCAACAAAATCAAATGCAAAGTGGCCAAGGGCTGCCCTCAAGGTGGTGTACTATCACCACTACTGTGGGTATTGGTAGCCAACGACTTGGTGTCACAGCTAAACACTAGAGGATTTTACTCGATTGCATACGCCGATGACGTAACCATACTTGTGAACGGCCTATTTATAAACACTTTATTCGACCGAATGCAACTAGCACTACGGAATGTCGAAACATGGTGCAACAAAACCAAACTATCAGTAAATCCGGCAAAAACGGAGATGGTATTATTTACAAAAAAGATAAATCATGGCAACTACAGACTGCCAAAACTCTTTAATAAAACACTTACTTTAACAAACCAAGCCAAGTACCTAGGCGTATGGCTTGACCACAAACTAAGTTGGAACAAACACATAGAAGCGACACTAAAGAAAGCCACCATATCATTTTTCCAGTGTAGGAAGATGGTGGGTAATGGCTGGGGACTCAAGCCTAAAATATGTCGATGGATGTATACGGCAGTGGTGAGACCAGTCATTTCGTACGGCTCCCTGGTATGGTGGCAACGGACAACGCAAACTACAACGATAGCACAATTGCAGCAGTTCCAGCGAATGGCATGTGTAGCGATCACAAGCTGCATGAAATCAACGCCATCAGCGGCTCTGGAAATAATGCTAGGGATACCACCATTGGACTTATTCATACAGCAGGAGGCAAAATCTGCAGCCATAAGACTGTATAGTACAGGCCAATGGAAAGGCCAATCGGCAGACAAAGGACACTGCACAATCCTGTCGAAAGCTTTCGACGACGTACCGGAAGCCATTGGTACGAAATTATAGCTCGGGATGTGGAAACAACACCGAACCCAAATCAGAACACCATAACAATATACACAGACGGGTCAAAGAATAGCCGCAACACAGGCGGAGGTATCTTCTCGCCAGAACTTAACATTAGCCATTCCCTGAACTTCGGGGAGGAAACAACAGTGTTTCAAGCGGAGACACTGAGCCTCCTCCACGGAGCCATGCATATACAAGATCATGCACAAGGAATGGAAATTACCTTTAAAACTGACTGCGCTGCAATACTAAGCGCACTAAACAGACCGCTAACAAAATCTAAACTTATACTAGAATGTCACGAAGCACTAAACAACTTAGGCAGCAAAAACAAAGTCACAATCCAGTGGGTCAAGGGTCACCAAGGAGACCAGGGCAACTGCGAGGCGGACAAGCTAGCAAAAATAGGGGCTAGAAGGACGGCGATCGGCCCTCCACCCTTCTCGCCATTATCAGCTGAAGCACTAAGGAAGCGGCTTAAATCAGCCACATTAGTGCAACAGAACAAATTGTGGTACAGCAGAGAAGACTGTAAAAACACAAAACTTTTTATAAACAAGTATAACCATAGGTTTACTAACTACCTAATAAAGCTGCCACGCAGCAAAATAAAAATACTAACAGGCCTTATAACAGGCCATTGTACACTAAATAAACACTTGACAATTACAGGTGCAACTGACAGCCCCTATGCAGGGGTTGCATGGAAGTGGATGAGACGGTCGAACACATGTTGCTGGCATGTCCATCCACAATTGAAACCAGGATGGCGATTCTGGGAGAAGCATCATCGACCCGGGAGCTCCTTGAACATCCAGGCCACGTGCAGGCACTTCAGCCCCCTTACAGAAGATACAAGATACAAGATCTGAATAGCGCCGAGTCGCTACTGTAACAAACCTTACGTTTTAGGGGTTCTTAAAAATTCTGAAGCTGTTGAAATAAAAAAACCTACATTCCTTTACCTGGAGCACAATAAAGAAAAAAGCTGGAGTAGCTAAATAGCAAAAGATGTCATTTGTGCGGAATCTTCGGTGTGCTGTTCTGACACGCACATGTCGGTGTATATAAGTGTATATTTGTATTGATTTTTTTGCAGGAATTGTGTGTCGCTAAAACTTTAAAAAAAACCTACGTTACTTTGTAAGCCTCAAAACATAACATATGACTTTTTGATTAGGGGGGCGGGCAGTTACTCTCGTCCGAAGGAAATACTTGGAACCTATAATAGCCCTTCAAATTCTTCTAACAGGCCATAGATCAGCCCTTAACATATCCAGGTTCTCTAGGGAGAACCTGTCCAAATAAAGTGAAATCAAGTAATCAACAAGTCACTCCAAAACACCTAACATGGCGATAATAACCTAAGTACCGCCATTAATTGAGAAATTTAAATGAATTACAATATTTATCCCGATAGCTAGCATCTTTAAACGAAACCTCAAAAACAGTAGAATTTAGGTAAAACAAATTGCTCTGCAATTCAGCGTTTATTTCGTGATGATCATCAATTAGCCATGACAGCGCTCTCGAGGGTCGTTTGTTAGACGCGAGATCTGCGTCTAAACGCCCGGAATTATGAAACTTTGACGGACAATTTGGACATCCGACATCATCATTATCTACTTTCGGGTAAGTAATTGTGTTGGTATTTTTTTTTATAAAGAAACATAATTAAGTCTGTTGAAGACCAAGAGCTAAGTTAGTTTAGCTTATCTGGCAAAGTGGAAGTAATTTTTCAGACAACAAACAGCAAAGTTTGCAGCAGAAAACTGGTTGGGTGTTAACATGTTTGTGACGTCTCTGATTCTGTTTCCCACGACACCAGATCCTAGTGTGGGGCAAGAAGGAATGTATGTGCCTTTATGGAAACTACGTAAGGTATGCTTTTTCAACTAATCTGTATAGAAACTACCCTGCCCATAAACATCAATGCATTGTTCGCTAAAGATTTCACAGGGATTGCGGTCAGTCTTATATTATAATTTTATGCTGCAAGCGTCCGACATGACCAACATTCTTCGAATTATTGCCGAACAGTTTGTGTTAAAATTTAATTAAATTTAACCCACAGAGTTCGTTTTCGTGTTACACAAATAATTTCGAGAAGAGTCGGACAAGAATTTATGAAATAAAAACTTGTCAGAATACACAAAGAATTTTACATTAATACCCGGTACCCTAAAACTTTTGGAATTGGTTTACTTTTGGTATACAAACATTTTGATAGCAGAAAACTACAATAAACTCTGGGTGAGTTTATGAAATATCTCATAACTGAATATACACCAAACTTTGTATCTATCAGGCCTGCCTTATGCATGCATGAATCCAAAAAACCGTTGTTCTTGGTATTTGGTGATAACTCGTCGATCACATACTCACTGTTGTGGTTATCACAAGGCATAATTTTTAATTAAATTCCAACTTTCGTCCGTTAGAAGACAATAAAAATCCTGAGTGCCCAACTTTATGTGTTACACTGTTATGAGTTTAATTAGTTCAGGAACTTTTCAAGACCCGCTTGGTAGAGCTATAAATTTTATCTCTCGTTATGCGTGAAGGGTTAGTACGAGTACAACACCGTCGTCGTGAGGAAAAGTTGTGACAATTTATCTGTTACGGTTTCACTGCTGGTAGTGTCCACTTCCAGAGCTAGGGTAAAGTCAACGACTTTATGTTCACTGATGGAGCTACTGGAAAGACTGGAGAACTAAATCAGTTGATAACTTAAACAGGCAATTTAATGAATACTGGTTCTTTTAAAAGCTCCTCAAACAGCGCTGGAAAAACCGCCTAAACGTTCTATAATATTTTTGTTTCATAATCAAGTGTAAGTTTTTGTCTTAATCATTATTATTATTTAAAGTAAATAAGGCAAAGACCTAAACATGTTTTTCAGCCCCACTACATGGCCGTTCTGTTAAACAACCCACAAAAACTGCAAGCCTGCAAAACTTCGACCGAAAAAAGGTAAACACTCACTCTCTGTAGGGCATAAATCTTTTGAAATTTGAAATTCCTTATTCGCGACGTGTTTAGCGCAACTTGATTTATGGCTGAGTGGTGTCGGCGTCGCACCTGCGCTTGTTTGTCGCCGACACTCGTCCCTCGTCTGCCTTGCTTGCAAGAGTGTGGACGTGGCATTAGAACTCCAATGTAAACAAGCATGGCGTGATGATTTTTCCCATATCGGGTAGTCGAGCCACAGTTGTGGAGCGAAAGTTTAAAACGGACTTCATAATTCATAATTTCATAATTTCTTTATTGCACACAATTAATTGCAATGACAAAAAGTAAATAAAAACAGTGTACAAAGGCGAGCTTATCTCTAAAAAGAGATCTCTTCCAGCAAACCAAGTTCCGATGAGAGAGTTTGATATATCAGCAAGGGTAGACCTTTGTGTACAACAATATACCTACGAGGACTTCTTGCTTTAAAACATTATTCCTGAATTGAAAACTCATTTTAGCGTGAACAGTTGGAGACAGAGGGCTAACGCCACAGCTTTGCGATTTGTTACAAAGACATCCATCATATTTGGTCCTTTAATGAGTGTGGAGTGAATGCGGCATATGAACTTAAGCAAGTAACTAATATCTAAGCTGTGCTTGAGCAATCGCTTTCATACGAAAAAAGATGTGCATAAGTAGAAAGATCTCGAACGGTCGGTCGGTCTGAACGATATGCCGGCAATATGCAAGGGTTGTTGCATGTCTGTATTTCCTCAATCCATCTCCAATCTTTTTTTCCACGAAAGGCATTTACTCCGTGACAGATCCAGTCTGTCTGCCAGAAATAATATTTTTGGCTAGTTTTACTAGTATGTATTGTATCCTATTTGGTCTTAATTTTTGCAAGAATTTTTATTTCGGGTTCCATGTCCTAAGGGTGCTAAGGATATCCTGTTGCATTTGACACCAAAGGACACCTACTTACACTTCTTCCTAGCGCGCCTATGAAATCCACCTATATACTGAAAGACATTTCTGTAATAAAAACCTAGTATTAAGTATTATTATTATTAATACGATGGAATTTTCTTAGAGCAAAAAAAGTTAGTTTAGTCACCCTTTGAATATAACTACTCTTATCATTCACATCTCATGCATTTCACACATGCTTCTTTTCAACATCTTTTTAATATTCGCTCAGAAGTTGTGTGAGGCCGAAATAAGCTTGAATTCATACAACCTACACGTGATATGGCAACACTAAATTAAATTATATTAAAATTAAATCCGCTCGGGATTGGCATGAAATGAAAGATTGAAATGAGAACTCCAGTGGAAAATTAAATGAAAGGCTCCCACGGCTAATACGATCTAATCACGGATTAAACCTAAAGGATATTATTTCAGGTGAATTGCACGGTAGTCGTGTGACAGGTAGACCGTAAGACTAATGAAAAAAAATGCGTCACGCAAATTTCTATGCAGGGTGGTAATAGCACAGTTACCCCACGTCTTTGTTCCTTCATTTTCTAGGCAAATTATACAAAAATCTAAGAAAAGCAGCCTAAAACCGTCACCCTAGATGTCCAATCCGTAACGGTTACACCTGTGTTCTTAGGACGCTGGGGGCACAGTAATGTTTTGCACATCTGTGTCCAGTGATTTTATCTGAGACAGAAATACCTTTCGGAACACAGCGAATTTTATTCCACATGTCCCCATCATGCTTTGATTTGCTGAGAGATATTTGTTTTTAGAGATAAACCTTGTTGTTATTTTCATGATGCTTTGATTTGCTGAGCGATATCTGTTTTTATTTTGATGTACCTGTTTAAATATTTATATGCAATGAAAAACAGAGAATGTGTGAAAGGATCTAACTTTCAACCTGTTCTTTTACAGTTCTACAATACACTGATAGATCGCACCAAAGTTTACTATTTTAGAACCACGTCGACATGCAAAACGCATTAGTGATCCTATTTGCAGTGGAGCTGTTTTCGGTCATCGGTATGTGGACTGGACGTACAGGAAGACGTGTTGAGTATTTCACCTGAAATTGAATTGGATAAAAATAGGGGTACATGAGCGACAACCGATCTGCACCATCTGCGCTTTTAGCTGTGATATTTAAATACATAATACATCAAGTCGGGCGGATATGTAGAAATTTCGCCACTCAGAATTATCCCATGATTTTCACTGACTGTGACAAATACATTTATTCCACGTTTATTCTGGCGGCGAAAGAAGGCTATCTCCATATCTATTATAATGTTTTAGCCTTCTGTCACACAAAATTTAGTATTGAATACTCATTTACCCAAACGTAGGCACATGTTCCTGCAAAGTTAACGAATCTCGCTATATTTGTTTCGTCGTTTTGTGTTGAAGGCAAAAATCTTCCTATAAATATTTCATAGGTATTTTAATTTCTACCAAACCAGTGCTGTCAGGTCAAAATGGACAGTTTAGCTCATAGTGATATTTAGTTTTTTCGCCTTAAGACGGCGCCATAGGCAAAAACAGCCTTTACCAATACACAAATCGTTCGGAATGATGAGTATACGTTTTTTCACTAGCTCGTTTATCACGAGTATCAGCGTGACTTCGCTTTCCCATAAACGTAATTTTATTAATTTTGCTCGATAGAAATGTCTCCTGAAGTTGCCAGAAAATCTGTCTGTCACAATGTTTTATTTAACAATTTCGCACCGCATCTGAATTTGTGTTCTTGTTATTTATTTAATCATTATAAAAATGGCACAGTATGTTTCTTAGTTAGACTTGCTAAGCTTGGCTTTAACCTTTTTTTATGTTTTTATTTAATTTCCTCTAGAAATAAGTTAAGGATGAAATTCTAAGTCCTGATTGCCTAGAGCCCGCCCTTAATAATCTCTCAGATTGTCTTCTTTAACACCGCAGTACAGCTTTCCAACGATCTTTCAGCGCGCGGTGACAGCTGGAACTAACGATTGATGACAGTTCGTTGCTTCTAGTTGCGTTGAACCAGCGCCCTCTTTTAAACGTTACTCAAGTGTCAAAATATCTTTGGAAGACTTTATCTGCGGTGGTCTTTGTTCCAAATAACCCCGACCACGATAAATTAGATATCAAAGCAAGCAAGAAGTTTGTAATTGTCGTCAGTCAACGCCGCGTTCGAGTAAACTTAGATTACAGTTCATGAAGAATACGAGATGCAAGTCAACAACCATTTGAGCGGATAGTGGGCAAACATAGACGGACAATTATAAACACTCTCAATTAGTCTTAGGTACTACTACGTTACGTAGTACTATTATTTATTCTGTGGTACTACCAGATGTTAGCTAATTATATTCACGCCTCGTCCTCTTGATAAGTAACTGAAAGAAAAGTATAATCTCTTCGGACGAGGCGCTTTATATAATTAAGATAGAACTTCACTTTGTAAGTTCGTTTAATCATCAAAAATGTATGTTTTGTATAATACTTAGTATTGCCAATGATCAGCAAACAACACTCTATCAGTAAATTTCTCCACATACCACTAAGGAAGGAATCTTATTTATATGGAAGATACCAATATAAATAAGAAGATACCTTGCGGAACGCTGATTTTAACAGCAGATCAATCAGATTTTACGACATTGATTTTAGTTCTTTGAATCCTAAAGTTTTGTACGTTGGACGAATCGAAATATATCAATAGATAAAAATCGAGGACTAGGTACAATAAATTGTTAAATGATGAGAAGGCATTTTCTCGATAGTAGGTGCAAGAGACAGATACATAGATTATTTATTATCAGAATCTCATTAACGACTTGGCGTCTAGTCGTGCGATATATTTCTTTGAAGCTTCTCCAACTTGTCTCTCATAACGTTTGATGCTTAAGTTATCAGTCGTGATCGGTTGACGTAAGTATCAAAGGATGGTTCCGATCGCAGTATACTGGATTAAAGAGAAAAAGTAGCCAAGCGCAAGTCGTACTCGCCCATGAAGGGTTCCGTAGCAGCAAGTAATTATAAGACTGGATGTTTGTGTTGTAACTGAACCTCTACGTAATTTTCAAAGACCCATCTATAGACACCCCACACATATAGGTTTGAAGAAAAAAATTTTTGGTGTCAGTTCCATGTATGGGGAGTTTCCCTTTAATATTTTATTTTTTAAAGTTTTTTATAAAAATCGTAAAACGGTTCAAAGAATACATCTTCATTCCAAGTTTCAACTGTGTAGTCTTGATAGTTTTGGAATAAAGTTGCTGTGACATACGGACGGACAGACAGACCGACAGACAGACAGACTTGACGAAACTATAAGGGTTCCTTGTTTCTCTAACGGAACCCTAAAAAGGGGGGTAAAGAATGCATATCGAAGTTGCAAGAGGGATTTGGCTAGTTTCGACATTGTCGAGGATCGTCTAACTACCTTTTTTGAGATAATATATACGAGTACTCTTTAGAGTACCTCGCAATTCTGTCTTTCCTAAAATACGCTTTTTTACTGCTAGTCAAAATATAAACTTTTAGGAACTGTCGAAATTAATCTTCGTGATTTCTACTAACCAAATGACGTTATCATTAAACAATGTTTATTTTTCACAAAATTGGCTTTATAACTAGAACGGCTTGAAATATAAAATTCTGATATTGTTTAGCCAATAATTATGTAGGTACATAGCTTAAACTTCTAACATGTTCCTAGATTTAATTGAAAAACTAGTGAAATATTGTATTGTATTACTAGAATTCCAGATAGATTTTCGTGTTCGTCCCTGAACGAGTTTGGAATCGTAAGCGCCAAAGGCAATGCATATGTGCAGATTTTAATTGGTTTCGTGCTTTCTGTCGTTGCCGATAAAGCGGAAAGTGTTGAAGGAATCTGGTTTTATTCATAAAGGGTTATGTGAGCGGTAAATTACACCGAATATTCGGCACAGTGTTGTTTGTAAAAGGCAGTGCTAAAATTATTTTCTCACAACTAGGAAAACTTGACAAAACAAGAGCCTATCCATTTTGGTTAAGGCGCTCCCCCTCCTCAAATTCCCATCTTTAAAAAGTTATTCCAGCAGAATGAGACACTTCCTGAATCCAGAAAAAATATAAAAACGTCCCACGATTTCAACGTTTCAGAACTTGGGAATAAAAAAGATTAATACATAATAGTTGTAATTTACCTAAAACTATTTATTCTATTTATCTTGAGACACAAGAACCACACCAATATTCCGTGCAGATCTTCTACACGGAATATTGGTATGGTTCTTGTGTCTCAAGGTTGGTAATCAATATACCTACCTAAAAACGGAACGTTTGATTATTGAAATAATCAGTGGTTTTTGTATAATTGATAAAAAACACACTTTTTTGCACTTTTCTGCCGCAGCGACGGACGTAACGGCCGTGTTGCAGTATGAGCTATTAAATGCTTTATTAATTTTATCATATTTTTGTCCAAACCTCCACAAATCCAGTTGCTAATTTTTAACCGAAACACGAGCCATAAAGGAAAAATTCTGCTTGAGAAAAGGCGTGATATGACTTTTACCTACACGCACTGACCCCACCACTTCGCCTAGACAGTTTTTAGGGTTCCGTACCCGAAGGGTGCCAAACGGGACCCTATTACTGAGACTTCGCTGTCCGTCTGTCCGTCCGTCCGTCCGTCCGTCCGTCCTGTCTGTCACCAGGCTGTAACTCATGAACCGTGGTAGCTAGACAGGTGAAATTTTCACAGATGATGTATTTCTGTTGCCGCTATAACAACAAATACTAAAAATCAAAAGAAATTTAATATTAAGGGGGGCTCCCATACAACAAACGTGATTTTTTTTGCTCATTTTTGCTCGATATTGATAATGGTAGCAGGTAGACGCTTAAAATGTTCACAATATTTTGAGTAAGTATATTAAATTAATATTTAGGGGGGGCTCCCATACTTTTTTTTTTTGCGGTTTTTTATAGATAATGGTACGGAACCCTTCGTGCGCGAGGCCGACTCGCACTTGGCCGGTTTTTATATTAATCGACCTATTATCGAAACATTCGCCACGTTGGCTAAGCGTTTGAGAAATTTAATCACTCATTTTAGAAATACGTTCGCTAATTTCAGTAATTCCGCTGTCATGGATATTCTCTCCATTAGTTTTACGTTCACTCTTTTTGTTATTCCCCGATATGTACAAGGTGCGGAACGTGTTGAATTTTCGTCAGCATTGTGTACATAGTACGTATCAGCTTGCACGTTGGAAACGTTTGCACAAGCTTATTGCCTTGTATAGCGTTCCACCTACGATAACACGCGGATACAAGGAAAATGCTAAAATAATGGATTCATACACATGTATCTTAGGTTATCACTTATCAGCAATAGAATAACATGGATCAACACGAATCTATTGGAACCAGTCACAGTTAAGACCATCGCCAAATGGAGCGACGACGTGAGACGTCGTCGCGACTGCGGCGCGTTTATGCGAACTCAATGCCCGTATAAAACAGGTGTTCAAATATTCATACAACTCAAATGAAACTATCAAAAAAGTTGACAGAGTGATTCTGATGGTAAATGATATTTTGAATGTAATGTGAATCATACAAGGAATAAGTAGATACCCTTACATATTGCTGTCCACTCCACTCAATTAGAAGTAGCCATGAAAGGAATACATCAAACACACAGCTATGCTTATCAAAATACAAGAAGTGAAACGGTCAGCGAAAAGTTGTCAGCCCATTTAGTTAGGTACCCCATTGCATACTATATGTATACTAACTAAACGATGCTTAATGGGAAAGGTACAGCGTAAGGTACAACGTACTGGTACAAAATAACAACAATACCACTACAGTTTTATAGTCATCTAATGATCCCTACCGTCATCCGATATTACATCCAAAATAAGCCCTTAATCCTTCGGCATAAGCTTTTCGAGCAAATTCGCGGTGTAGGCTATAACACAGCTTTTATTGCGAGCGGAACCCTTCAAATGTCGCCAGTAGGTAGTAGAACCCTAATTAGGCCACGTCATTAACTAATAAGCGGCTTCAAACGCAGTTTTGCGTCACTGTCGCTGAAACCTTGTTTGTTAATTGCGTTGTTCTGGCACAACACTGACCTTAGGGTTTTGCTGTTTTCCTTTTCAACCACTCTCTACTAATTAATTGTAAAAAGAAATAACAGCTGTAGTTATTTAATGTACAGTTACACAATACTCCTTTTTGCGTGACAGGGAGCTAGCCCATTGCTGCAGGTTTTGTCACGAGATTTCCAACACCACCTGAACCCGCATCTCCCGAGTGATAAGCCAGTGAGAAACTACCAAGACCAAACTAGATAAAGGTAATATTATATTTATAAATAATTTTCTGTTTTAGACAGGAGTTTTATACAATTTAAGGTTTATTTAACTGAGAGCTGATTTATTTATTTACACAATTGTAATACAATTTAGCATTGCATTTTACTCGTTTTCTCTTATTAATTTATCTCCCAAAGTATTGGTCACACACACCATAATATAGGTACCTATTTTAATATTGCATTGCAATAATGGATCGTGAATGGCCAAGTTTGTATAGATAGCTGATTTATCGGCTAAAGCAGTTCCCACTAACAATCCTGATTGAAACTTTCAAGCAGACGCAAACCAATCTGGAGATTGTTGCTATAAACTTCTAAATCCGGTTTGGAAAGAAAGACAAGGCTATAAAGTGGTAAGTCCGTCTTTATTGACGACAGTTGGAACGAGTTGTGTATCTTCGCCTTCGAAGATATCGAAGATCTTCGCTTATTCCTCTAAATGCGCACAGACACATATGGCTATGAAGTATAGTTTCACCAACATTACGAGCTGCTCACATATCATAATAATATGAAAGATCGAAAGCTCATCAGGACACTTAGACTTATTTACAGATGATGTCTCAACAGCAAAGGTCTACGTTACGTAAAATGGTGCTGAGCTGAGCTTATATATCATACATGGTAACGGTGATGGAAAAAACACGAGAAAACCTTTATTTTCCCTTAGCTGTGCAATGGGCTAGCCCCTTGTCACGCAAAATAGAATAATGAAAACCTGGCTAGAAGTGGGCACTATTGTGCATCTGCCACCCCGTATGGGAAAAGACGTATCGCTATGTTATGTTATACTCTTTTTCGCTGACCTTATTCATATATCATTAGTTAGTATTACGTATATATAGCGTGGATATCGAGGGTGTTCTGGCAGAACCGAATAAGTGCAAGATTTTTTTGGAAAAAAGTTTAGTACGTACCTCTAAAGGGATACTCAAAATCTTTTACCAAGAAAAACCGTAAAACTGCAAAAAAACTTGCACTTATTCGAAAAAACTTACACTTATTCGGTTCTGTCCTTGTTCTGTCTGCCAGAATGAATATCTTCGATAATTAGGAAGTTGTCATTTTCTGACTTGCTTTTGTTTTGGAATGCGCTCAAAATTAGGTCCAAATCTCACATGAATATAAAAGCCTCAAGTAATTATTTTCTTTAGGTACTTAGGGCGAACGGTTTGGCGTTAGTGATCCTATTATTGGCTACGAAGCCTTAAAAATTAGCTCAATTATCTACCCATGTACTGTACATTTGACAAAGGGCCCAATATTTTTTTACTGGCACATGTCTTGAGTAAAGTTTTGTGACAAATGTATTTCGGACGCGAGTCTTTCTCAACACGTCGCAAATTGACGACATGAGTCAGCAGAATGTCGAGACTGCGGAATCATTTCACTTGCCAGTTTAGAAGGCGTTAAGTAAAAGTGACTAAAAAACTAAAGAACATCGAACCTTTCTTGGATACGGCAGGATTAAATAAATGATTGAGTGACATATATTCTGTCCTTGTAATATTCATATTTAAACTGAATTATCTCACAAAGCTCTATTTATGACATTATGTCAAAGAATATTTGTTGTTTGTTATTAAATTTTCAATCGATCGACATATGTTTTATAGGTGATCACGAAAAAACGAAATTTTAATCTCAGGCTTCATACAAAAATGTTTCCCTTTTCAGCCTCGAACTCAGTTTTGAAATTTGAAGCCTCTGCTAGGATCGGTCTAACTAAATCAATGATTAAGATAAAAATATCGCTGATGGCTTTCACATGTGTGCCTCTGTCACCTCGTAGGATTTAATTACCTACTTATTATTAATGTTTGTATGCCCCTAGGCAGAACACTGAGCTCAAAGAATTTAACTGACATCTGTAAATGCATTTATACCTGAGTTTACAAATAAATTATCTTTATCTTTAGGAAACAAGTTATCACAATTTTAGTAATGAAAAATCTTTCTAAAGAACTTCAAAATTATGAAGCATTACATTTATTTAATAAAAACATTGTTTGGACATATTGGACAGAGTCAACTCATCTCGAATCCAAGAAAGTAATAAAACTAACTCGGGATAGTGACCGTGCAAGGATGCGTCGAATGGGACTTTTTACTTTGTTACAATAACGAATGAAATCAGTTTCTTGGTGTGGGAAGCAGTGTAAGTATCTAAGTATGAAATATATTATTAGTTTTGAAAATTCTTACATCTTCAGACTCACTTAATTTTGGATCGTCGATGTAGGGTTCCATGTATTTAAGTGAACATTATGTTTACAAGTAGGGGTCGTATCGAATGAAATGAAGTATCTGCGTGTTATATTTGTTTTCTTTTCAAACAATTATAAACATTTTCGTAAAGTCCTGTCAGGCAACTTTGCTAAAGTTTTGGAAGCATCTCAGTAAGACCCTTTATGAGCGTGAATTCCTGAAATTCCAACCTCTTCGCTGTTTTCCTCCTTGTCGAACGAATTAAATTTGATTATACCCACACTGAACCTGACAAAGCTAGACCGTTCACGAGAAATGCAATATGCAGCCTTTCAGATGGTTGGATTTCGGCTTGTCGGACCACCAAAGACACTTTATTTGCATGGGTAGTTCGACCAATAAGTCTAAACACGGCATGGATAAATAGCGGCAACGGCGAATTAATAACTTAGTATAATTTTTATTTAGTGGCCGTTTTGGATTAATTTGATGACAATTATACACCATGACTTTTAATCAGTGATCAGCGTACCAATTCTTATAACTCAATAATTGATGGCGGTCACGTTCGCCTAGTGCGCGCTTCGCAAGCAAGCTGCCGGACAACTACCCTCTTTAATGTTTTGTTAACATCTTTTGTTAAAACTATATATTAGGTACTGTCCAAACATACTGCCAAATAAAGAATTATGAATTATGAATTATGAATTACGTTCGGTCGTAATTAAACATGAAAACAAACTTTATTTTTTCTATGATAACTTTTATTTTTAAATCGTTGACTAAGCATTCTGTATGATTTTATAGTCAATAAAAAAAGAACTTTTAACTTTGATACCTAATCTACCTTAAGGCTGAGTGAAATATCTATGAAACTATTTATTATCTTTATCAAATGTACCTAAAACCATTTTAAAATATAGGCCGAGCAGTGATCATAGCCTCAGTTGATTAATTTTCACCGTTATTGGATACAATAAAAGAATGGCTTAGCCGTATTCCCCCAGGAGTTTAATTGGGTCAGCCAGTTGATTTCAGTATCGTTATGAAAAATTCATGATATTCACACAGTTAATTAAACAAGTCAAAGCTAACGAATGCTACACACGGATAGTGTTGTGTCGTTCGTTCTCGAAAACTAACTATCGATTGATCGAAAACTAAAGTTTTCTGAGATATTTTTTAAACAAAAACCGACTTCAGTAGCCCAATCACAAGCGGCCAGTTTGATTTAAAACATTATTTCATTTATGAACATTAAACAAAATATTTTTAACTTTTCATTATGATGTTGACCGTTATGAATGAAAATGAACGTAATGAAAAGTTAAAAATATTTTGTTAGCAAAACAGACCAAAATTTCATGTTTTTTTTACTTTTTTTCAAGATCTCCTATATAAATGGATTTCAAAATTTCAATGGGACCCAATTGGAAGCATGTTCTATCATATACAAAAAAGATATTCAAATCGGTTTATATTTACTACCAAATTCGAGGTAATGAACACAAAAATAAATTTAAAAAATACAACTGAATTGAGAACCCTCCTTTTGTGAAGTTCGGTTAAAAAGAAGATGATCTCGTAATTTCCTATTACACAACTACACCTTTTTGTGAGGGCAATAGATACCAATAAATAAACAATGTTCAAGATGGGATGTTAAAATAAATAAAAAATGCAGCTCTTAGATTCTTAATTTAACGGCATGGAACTTTAATCAAAATAGGAAGATAGAGGCAATCAATTAAGGCGAGATAGGAATAAATACCAAAGGAGACTAACAAAGATTGCGAAAGTGAGCAGCGATTTTTACTCGGGAATAGGAACAAACGGGATGGCAATTGTGCGCTCGCACTTAATCTGAAACAACGTAAGCGCCAAAACGTTAAAAAAACATAAAAAAATAATCTATATGTTGTGGACGCCATGCCCGCGAGGGAAAGAGACTGTAAGCCGCGACACCGTCCTGCTCTACCCAGCTAGCGCTGTCTCGCTCGCACTACGATCGCGTCGCCGCAACTCGTTAGACTAGTTTAGATCTGTATATAAGTAGGAACATTTGTAAGCAAATGGAGTGGTACGATTCCGCGTCCGGCAGCCGAGCTGTACGGTCGTCTCCACTCGCGCTCCCCCGTTGCCACCCCGGCAACCAGTTTTCCCTCTCCCGCGTCCGCGCCCGCGCCCGCGTGAGAGACCGCTCTCTCTCTCCCTCGCACACCCGCCGAGACCGTCCCGGTCGAGTCGAGGCAGGTAGTAGCGATCGCCGCGAGTTCTGTGAAGTGACTGTGCTAAGTGCCCTCCCTTTGGATTGGTTCCGGCAGGTCGTATAGTATATTTATTTATTCTGTCTCCCTTGTCCCCCACTGTCTGTTTTCTTTCTTATTATTTATATTATTTGTGTTTGTTTATTCACCTCGGGCCGTCTGGACTGAGACGGAGACGGTCAGAGACTCACTGAGGTACACACCACATTTAGGTACTCAACACACCTCTCCCTGTGCGCTTACAGCCACAGGGAGGTTTTCCATGGCCTCTTTTGCCGAGACCATCGGCCATGTCTTCTCTCCGTATTTTTCGGAGATACTCCTCAGAAAATTGAGGAGAGAAGAGATGGTCGAGGCGCATCCCCTCTTATCTATGTATATAGATGAACTTCTAGCCCCCAACCCGCCCGCGAACCCATTAGTTTGCACCATTGTGCGCAAATTCCCCCCTTCCAGCCCGTCTTCCTGCTCGACCGCTGATTTCCCAGTGAAATCACCGGTCATAATCCCTACCTCATCTAACCCCAGTCCCGACCAGACCCTCACTGCATCCCCCGTAGCTCTAGGCGGTTCGACTCCGCTAAATCGCTCCCCGTCCCCCAGCCCAGCCTTTAGCCCACTGACCCCAGGCCCAGCCTTTAGTCTGCCCTCCCCCACGACCTCCCTTGCTGTTGGTGACAGCGATGACGAAGCTCACTTCGCCACCGTTGTCAAAAACAACAAGAAGCGGAAGAACCGCTCTTCCGAGTCTCCGGTTAGCCCCGAGGCTAAACTGAGCAAACCATCTCACTCCCCATTAGCGACTCCGCGCAGTCAACCCACCGCCGCGCCCCGAACCCTAACTCTCCAGAGTCCCGCTCTCCCCGCTATGCCCCCCCCAGCCACCACTGCGCCGACCGGGACAACCGGAACGCCCGCACCCCTATCGCTCACACGTCCCCCACCGCCCATCGTCATTCGAGACCAAACCGCTTGGACGCGGGCAAACATCCATTTACAGAAAAATGGTTTATCTATCGTCAGCTCCGCGCTAACACCAGCCGGAACCCGCGTCCAAGTGGCAAGGCCCGACACCTATAGAGCCCTGACCAAATTCCTTAGGTCTAACCGCCTGGCCTTTAGTACTTACCAAATTCCCGAGGAGAAGTCCTACCACTTCATCCTCCGTCCCGTCCCAATAAATATCTCAACCTCGGCCATTAAAGATGACCTCCTCTCCCAAAATGTTCCCGTAGTCGAAGTTCATCGACTACATCGCGAACGTACGCACCCCAACCACCCCACTAAGCCTTTCGGCATGGTTCTGGTGACAACCAAACCAACGGAAGCAGGGAGGCAGCTTAGGTCCCTTAGTTCAATCTGCGGCCTCTCTTATATTAAAGTAGAAACCCCCCAATCCAAAACGACCACACAGCAGTGTCACAACTGCCAGTTGTATGGTCATTCGCAACTTAGATGTTTAGGCCCCTCCCGCTGCGTAAAATGCGCTGGCAACCATGCCACCGCATTGTGTGAGAAGGACGCGTCGACCCCTCCCACCTGCGCTTTGTGCGGACAAACCGGACACCCAGCCAGCTATGGCGGATGTCCGGCGGCCCCGGGCAAGAATCGCAGGTGGGAGCAGGGAACGCTCGGCCAGTCCCAATCACAGCGCACCCTCTACCCCCTCGGTCAAGGTTACGGACCCCGCCCCCACGCCCCTTCTCTCGAACGGCACATTCAGCGCCGGCAATATAGCTATTCATTCAACCTTCAAAATCCCTTTCCATCCATTCCTAGCCTCTTAGACCTCCCCCGAATTGAGCCCCCTTGCTATCTCTCCCGACAGTCTTATGCCTCCGTGGTCGCCCCCCCCAAACAATTTAACTATTCAACCCCATTATGGCAGTACAAATGAACTCAACTAACGGACGGACGAAGCCCCACAACTTTATCCTAGGACTTTATAACGCGAACAGCTTAGTAAGTCAAAGAGAAGAAGTAGCCGATCTTCTCAAAAGACATCAGATAGATATACTCGCGGTCCAGGAATCTTGCCTCAAACCCAAATATAGACGGTTTAACATAGCCGGTTACAATCTTCTTCGGAACGATCGTTTGCCAGATCCGAATCGCTCCAATGACCCCCTAGGCCGTAGAGGCGGTACTGCCATCTATTACAAACGTTCCCTCCATATATCTCCTATAGTTACCCCCACACTAGTAAATTGCGAGGCAACTATCATCCGCATTGCACTAACAGGCCATGACCCCGTAATTATAGCTTCAATTTATTTATCAGCCGGACAGCGGATGATAGATCAAGATATAGAAACCCTCTTAGGTCTAGGTAATACAGTCATCATTGGCGGTGACTTCAATAGCAAGCACCGGCAATGGAACTGTACTGAGACAAACAATAACGGACTGACCATTCACAGAGTTCTCGAATCCCTCGATGACTGCGAAGTCATAGCCCCATTTGCCCCCACCCACTATCCCTTCAACGTAGCCCACAGACCCGATATCCTCTCCTACTGCATCTTCAAAAACATTAGCCTACCAGTCAAGGACATAAGCGTCCTCAGCGAGCTTCACTCGGACCACAGACCAGTCTTGTACCATCTCGGCAGGCCTTTCGACCGACCGACTGAAACGAAGACCATTATCAATAACCGTAAATTCAGACAAGCCCTCAGCAAACCAGATTCGAGATTAGATATCACCTCAGAAATTAACAGTAAAGCCCAATTAGAAGCCAAAATCTCTGAAATAGGCAGCAGTCTCAACGAAGCCCTAATCGGCGCCTCTCGCGAAGTCCCGGTCAAACCCGATCATCGCATCGAGCTCCCCGAGGACATGAGACTGCTGCTTAGTGCAAAGAATGCGGCCCAGAGAGATTACGATTACAGCCCCACTGATCAAACCAGAAAGCGAATGCGCTTCCTCCAACGAGAGGTCAATAGATGCATGAAAGAGCTCAGAGCCACCCGCATGGATGACTTTGTCTCTAGCATAGCCCCCAATCACACAGCCATATATAAATTCACTAAGTATCTTAAATCCGACACAATAGTTCCTATGCCCCCTTTGAATCGGGTCAACCAACCCCCAGCTTTTGATGACGACGAAAAGGCCGAATGTCTTGCCGAAAGCCTAGAATCCCAATGTACCCCATCCACCCAACCAATAGACCCAGCCCACCTTAACATGGTCAACTCAGAAGTAGACAGCAGAAGCTCCCTCCCCCCCACTGACTCCCTTCCCGAGGTCACCCTCGAGGAAGTGAAAACTTTAATCAAAGACCTCAAACCTAGGAAAGCCCCGGGGCTTGATAAAATCACCAACTTGGCTATTAAATCCTTCCCCATTAGGCTTCTCTCCACTCTTACGGTCTTATTCAATGTCTCCCTCCGCCTCTGCGTCTTTCCAACCGCTTGGAAAGAAGCCGTAGTTATAGGCTTTCACAAGCCTCGGAAAGATAGATCTGACCCCACCAGCTACCGCCCCATTAGCTTACTAGCCTGCATTGGCAAAGTCTACGAACGGGTTATTCTAAACCGTCTCCAAGACATTTGCACAGCTAGGAACCTCATTCCAAACGAGCAGTTCGGCTTTAGATCCAAACACTCGTGTGTACAACAAGTGCACCGCATAACGGAGCATATACACAGAGGATTTCAAACAACGGCAAAGTCCAAAGATACCGGCGCCATTTTCTTTGACGTAGCGAAAGCATTTGACAAAGTCTGGCACAATGGTCTTATTTATAAACTTTACCGACTCAATCTCCCCGATAGGCTAGTACTCATAATCAAGGACTATCTCTCTGAGCGTAACTTTTGCTATCGAGTAGAAAAATCCATTTCTCAGCCCCATCCCATAGCCGCAGGAGTCCCGCAAGGCTCAGTTCTCGCCCCCACTCTATTCACACTTTACATTCATGATGTCCCCCGCTCTCCGTACGTCGAGCTAGCCCTTTACGCTGACGATACGGCCCTCTATTATACCAGTAGGACGCAGGCGCGCGTTTGCAAAGTTCTCCAGAGAGCAGTAACCGATCTCGGTGAATGGGCTCTCAAATGGAGGATTGAGATGAACCCTGAGAAGAGTGCAGCTGTACTCTTCTCTAGGAAAAGAAATAAACGCAAACCCGTCATCACACTCTTTGACCGACCCATACCCTGGGAGAAAGATGTGAAGTACCTAGGCGTGACATTAGACTCACGACTAAATTTTCGGAAACACATCAAAACGGTCCGCGACAAAGCAGCCTTCTACTTGAGTAGGCTTCACCCACTCTTGAGAAGTAACAGCAAACTCCCATTGCGCTGCAAAATAAATCTATACAAGACTTGCATTCGTCCGGTCTTCACGTATGCAAGCCCAGTATTCGCTCACTCCTCTAAACCATCTTTGAAATCCCTTCAGACACTCCAAAATAAATTCATGCGCAAAGCCGCGGGTGCCCCGTGGTACGTGCGCAACGTAGACCTCCATAGTGACTTTAGACTCCCCACAGTCAAGCAGTTTATGAAAGAAGCGTCCGAACGCTTCTTTCAAACTGCCTCAGCTCACCCCAACCCTCTTGTCACTCAGGCCATCTCTTACGACCCCTCCCCAGACCTTCAGTCCAAACATATCTATAAAAGACGCCCCAAAGACGTCCTCCTAGAACCCGACGATGATATTACTATAGCTCTCAAGGCACAACCTCCTCCCCCCTCCCCCGATGCCCCTCAGGCGCGCCAACCCGTCGAAGGCGTTATCCCGGAAGCCCTCCAGCGCCTCCGCTACCAAAGTTGGATCCAAAGGGATCGCCGTCTGGATCCGCCAGACGGACAACCTCCCCCTCCCCCGCCCCGCCCCCCCGATCAATATTAGGCAGTTAGGCTTAGGATTAGGTTTAGGATAGGTTTAACCATTATATAATCATCTCATAGCAGCGGAGGCCTTCTGCCCCCTGATATGCCGCTACCCACTGACTACGAGCCGAGGCCCGCTCGAGTAGCCACAGTCACTGGGGAAAGCAGGCAGACCCCTCCCATATATATTATCGAAACTTATATATAACTTGTAGGTAGAACGCCCTCTGCGTCTAACCGAGGCCATGGAAACAGTGATGCATACGCGCAACTGCACGCAACAACAGCACACAGGGGTTTTTTTAGTCCGTATGCCACATACGAGTGTTCCGCTCAATGTAGTCTCCGCCTCACGGTGGAGACCTCATCCGGACCTCATTGTGGAGAATCGGACATAGCAGGGAGGTCTGACTCCCGGGCATCTTTAAAAAGATTTTTTTATCCCCTCACACACAAAAAAAAAAAAAAAAAGCAAATGGAGTCATTCGGGAACGAGAGTTGGAAGAATAAACATGTCAAGAACGAACGGAGTTTTCCTGAATATCCCTGAACCATACAGTCCACAACACTATATCAGGCAATTACATTTCAATCATGAAATCATTAGTAACAACGATTATCCACATAATAAAGATCATACATCATCATATTACTACTACTGCGGTATAATCAGGAAAAAATATTGGAAAAAAGGGTTGACTTTGGATTTATTTTCTATCGAGAAAATTTTATCTAAACTAGTTTTAATTTTTTACAACTTCAGATTATATATTCAAATTACATAAACCAGAAATTGATTACGGTGTGCCGAGTATTTCCTGAAATACACATGAAAAAAGCACCCCTAATTTATTCATAGAGCGCCTTAATTAAATAGTGGTCATCAGCTAAATTCCCGGAATGAGAAATGAGAATTTCTCGAAAACTTCCGAGACTTCCGACATCCCTTGACATAAGTGACATACAAATCCAGGCAGGCGGTAAAAATCAACATACTCTCGTATACGTTATACCGATTACCTGTGAACGAGGACAAAAAATAAAACAAATATCGGGAAAGTGCCCTCGTGACTCCAGTGAAACGGATCCCACGAGTTTAACCGATAAATATCTATGACATCACTTGGACAGGTTGCTATGTGCCTCGTTAAATGTACTGGACATACACACACAAGCACAGTGTAACAGTAACAGTAGCAGACAGTAATGTGAAAGTATATTTACAAATTGAAACTGTATATTAGTGGCAGCATCTTATACCCTATCCAATATAACAGCCAACTTGACAACTAACCTAAAACTTCATAGAATCCACTTTTTAATCACTAGGGATGTTACCAAAACAATCGGAAAGAATCGAAATTGTTTATTCAGTTGAACTAACAGAAGAGTTGTCATCACCATCACTGCTATTAGCACCTAAAGATATTATTGTTTAATTTTCAACCATATTTAAGGTAATTAAGGAATAAAATGTTAGACAACATTCCGATTCACAAACGTTTAATGGGTGTATCGATTCTTTTGGTTAATCGATTTTTATGAGCAATGTCCCCTTACTAAGATTGACATCTGTCAGGTTTGCTGTTATAGTGGATAGGGTATAGGGCATTTCATCTAATACAGGCACATTAATACGTTGCTTCTGACTGTACCCTTCATAGGTACTAGTACCGGTGTCGCGGGGACTTAGTCCGTACTATCCCCAGTCCGATCTCACCCGCTTTATTGTATGACAGTCAAAAGGTAGGGAGATATTACGGACCAGCCCCCCTAGACAATGTTACTTATGCTACGAAAATTAAACGAAACGATAACTCAAAATGTATGCGATTTGACATTTGGTTTCGCTAGATGACGTCATACTTAGCGTGACCAAATGTCAAATCCATACATTTTGAATTATCGTTTCGTTTTGTTTTCGTATAGCGTTAGTAACATTGTCTACGGGCTCAGGCGAGATCGGAGTGGGGATGTGTATATCACATACTGTGTTTATATGGACTAAGCCGTCGCAGGGACCAAATAAGAACCAGAAATAGATGTAACTAGGCCGGTTTCCATACTAAATCAGTTTGTATCCCTTATTCAGTGTCTTACTTCAAATTGTGACTCATGGTAATAGATATTGTGCAGTCAGAGAGACATTTGTCTTGTACGTGGCAGACGTCACGTTTGTCCAGGCTCTTGCTTGAATATGAGATACGGCATGCATTGTGCGCCAGATGCCTGTTCCGGGAAAGATGGTAATGATTCTATCGCAATACAGGCTTCTGTATTCAGCAAGGGAACGCTAAGGTACGTAATATTTCAGATTACAGAAGTAGTTACAAATGCATTTGTTATTATGACTATTCGAGCGGCCCAGGTTTGCGTGATGTATGGACTCTAGAACTCTAGCGGCTGTTTGCTAGATGAAACTGTATTTTTCCCATAGGGAGTGGCTAAGATACGATTACACCCATTTTAGCCATTAATAAATTATTAACCCTCTTGCTAGCACGTCTTTTGTTTGGCCCGCGTGTTTTTCTATCAGTAGAGTAGACCTTCCTCTTCTTCTTGATTTGGCTGAAATCTCTGTTCAAACTCACCTACGCTCATTCTGATATAATTCTCTTCGATTGACCGATTCTTTCCGCACATAACGATGCGAGGCAACATCGACAATAGTCGTACGTGTCCAGTAACGATGCAAGTTGAGCCATACCAGAGGTAAACTTCTGCGGGGGAGAGGGGGTAAAGGTTATTTAGGTTCAACGTTGCTGAAAGCTCCTTTACATTGAACATTGAAAGTAAAAAAAAAAACCTGTTACTACATAAGGATATGCACGGCCATAACCCTAATGGAACTCCATCAAGTCATAAGCCTGCTATTCACTATGGGATATTATGTTATTTATATTCCACATTGAAAAGCTGGCTCTACTCAACAGAACCGCGCTGAGTCAGGTAGGTATTTCTTAAAATAGGTAACAGAAATATTTGACCGAGCGATAAGCGTCTCCTTTTCAGGATTGGGCAAAAATGCTTTCGTCTGTCCATCTGTATGTTCTCCTCTACAGGTAGAAATAGAAATAGAAATAGATATATATTTATTTGACAAATAAACGCAGGGATATTAATAAAAAAATAGTACCTACAGTTTACGGTTTACAGGTCACATTTCTGAACCGATTCTCGTAAAATTTTGTGGGCAGGTTAAATAATTAAATTGTTTTTTTGTCGATTCCGTTTTTGGATTTTTTTCAAAATGGCGGAGATATGGAGTTTTAAAATTTTAAAAAACGGTACAACCCAAACGGCTCAACCGATATTAACAAATGAGGTTTGGATTTGTAGAGACTGTAAAAGTAACACAGACCATATAATTTTGAAAAAAGTGAAAATTAAAGTGAAAAATTAATGGTTGAATTATTAATCACAAAATGTAGTTTACAAAGTTATTGGTGCGGCTACTTTCATCCTCGTAAACAGGTACATTTATAAGTTTGTATGTGTTATTGAAAGAAAATGCAGTCGGGTTATTTGTTTTTAAAATAATTGCATCTGTTCATCCGATAAACTTCAAGAACGATGTGAGCGGTGAGGGGATGGAAATTAATCAAAAAATTCCCAGTGTCGCTCGTGAGGTCTACAGCTCACAGAGCCACTAGTTATTTAGTAGATTAGTCTAGGCATTCATAATACTACTAGTGGCTCTGTGAGCTGTAGACCTCGCGAGTATGTCGGTGGGAAAGCTGAACTGCTAACACACAACTCACAAAATTTCACGAGAATCGGTTGAGAAATGCGCCCTGCAGAGGAGAACAGAAAAACAAAGAAACAAAGAAACATACGAAAGCATTTTTGCCCAATCCTGAAACGGAGACGCTTCGCTCGCTTCGCTCGCTCGCTCAAAAAAATAACCCAAATAATTTTCTTTCAATAACACATACAAACTTATGAATGTACCTGGTTACGTACATGCAGTATGAATGTAGCCGCACCAATAACTTTGTAAACTACATTTTGCTATCTAAAATACAACCTATTGACTTTTTACTAAAATTATTTAGTCTGTTTCACTCTCATGGTATTTACAAATCAAACCACACCTCATTTGTTAATAACCATCGAGCCGTTTGGGTTGTAGCGATTTTTTTACATTTTAAAACCCTATATCTCCGCCATTTTGAAAAAAATCCAAAAAATGGCTTGACAAAAAAAATTGTATTTAATTGTTCAACCTACTCACAAAATTTCACGCGAATCGATTGAGAAATGCGCCCTGTAGAGGAGAACAGGAAAACAAACAAACTTTCGAAAGCTTTTGCCCAATCCTGAAACGGAGACGCTTCGCTCGCTTCGCTCGCTCGGTCAATAAACGAAGCGTCCGTGGCCACGTGGGTTTTTGCACATCGCAAGCGATCGTAAAGGTAGCAACATCTGGTCGTATCCGGATAAAGGCCCGTGCCCCACAGTGGGGACATTATTAGGGCAACATTAATTCAATAACGTTAATATAATATTCGTGAGGAAACCTTCATTAATCCATAGCTACGGCGATGGGCTAGCCCCCTGTCACGCTAAATGGAGTATTGAATCACTGGCTGAAATTGGGCACAATGGTGCCTCTGCCACCCCGTGTGGGAAAATGCGTGACGCTATGTAATGTTATGTTATCTAAAATCTAAAAAAAAACACTTCGGTCTCAGCCAGGTAATTTGCGAATTACCTAATTAATCTGCCCTCTAACTGGTTTACGCACTATAACGGTAACATATTATTATATTATACAAGACAATTATCATTGTATATTAAATAACTTTTAACTGAACTCCCGCCCGCAAAGCCCCAAGGACTACTAATGACTCCGCTATGCTAAAATCTCACTTAATCCCCAATTAGTAGCAGATAGTCACATAAAGCGCTTTAATAAACTTTTTGACAAATAAAACTGACCGTAATGTTCAGTAGTTTATTGCAAAAAGCACAATTCAACCTTATCTCGCAGATTTTGCGAATCGATGTCGGATACAGGGTTACCATGATCTTTATAAAACCTCCGAATGGAAGACGTTCATTTTTGAAATAATACCAATTTCATTTTGTTGCAAGCAGTTCTAAGTAAAGGTGGGCACGACCATGGAGCAAATGGCACGACTGTGGTTTAGCCAATCTTTACAAAAAGGCGTGAAGCTATGATGATGTTGTTCATTTTATTACAACAATTGTGCATAGAGGGTGTAACAGAAAGAGGTGTACAAGCCGAAAGAGGGTTCTTAGGGACATCATTCTGAACAACTTTCACTATGGGACCGACTTGATCAGAGCAACTTTATTTTTCACTCCACCATACAGATCTTGAGCCGCAGAGACTAGAAATGTACTGAGTTAATAAAAATAAAGTTGCTCTGATCAAGTCGGTCCCATATTGAAAGTTTTTCAGAATGATGTCCCTAGCAACCCTCTTTCGGCTTGTACAGTACACCCCTTTCTGTTTCACCCTGTATATGAAAATTATAATAGAGAGGTATCATAAAACATATGTTTTAATTTCTTTTCACAACCCCCTAAGTCAAGCCATTGTCATTCTCCAAAATTATAAAAAAATAAAATTGACATTAAAATTAGTTTGACAGTGGGTACCAACGTCAAAAATTAGACATTCATTGACGTCTTGGTACCCACTGTCAAAATAATTTTAATATCATTTTTTTTTAATAATTTTAATGTCAATATTGTTCCAAGGACTCTTTTGTCCTTACGCTACAGTGGGTGAATTGGATATAGAAGTTCTCTTTTGCAAACCTGGACATTTAAGAAAACTGTTGCTCGTTCTCAGGGAAATAGGGCAGGGTGGTAAATCCTGGGGACAAATTCAACTCTTCTCCCAAACACTGGTCTCGAAGCAAGAATTGAATCTGTTTTAGATATATACCGAAAAAGTCCCGCCCAAATATTCCCAACGCGTGCGCAACCTACAAACTCAGCACTGGGAGTTGTCGCCCAACAAAAACTCCGCCCAACGAACAAAAACCCGGGATTGCGGCCGGCACACCGGAAGTTACTGCATCGTGATCACTTCCGTAGCTTCCGGTCTTGCTTGTTGAGAACGAAACTTTACTGTTCCTCTTTATGTTCCATTTTCAAATATCACGTATGTTTTCCATACACAGATGCATCAATTACCATAATAACTTAGTAATATTGTATGTATGTGTATTGTGTGTGTGTGTGATTAATCCTCATCGTTTTTCCTGAATTTTTTTAGATGTTTTGATTATTTTGTGATTTATTTATTAATTTATTTATTATTCAAATTAAATTGTGTAGCATTACAGAACAATCCAATGCGCTAGACAAATCCAATAATATATAGAAAAGAGAGGCACTTTAATCCTATGACCGAACAGTCTGACGATTGGGACTCTGCTTGCTTAAAAAATGTTCAAATCATTCTGTTCCACGTTCCATACAACCTAATAATACTCATAATATTCCTCACATTATTAAATAGCTCAATCTTACTCGTACCCGGGTAAAGGCCGGTGCTCCTGGGTGGAGACAACAATCTGCATTTACATTATAACAACTTGCTGCTGGTACTGTAGTGTATAGACATTTGTGTAACTCTGTCGTTTCGGGCAGCGCACGCACAGAGGGTCGCGCGGGGCGGCTAGGCCACTGGCTACCGACCGCCGCGGAGTAAAGACGTGTACGCTGGCTGCGAACCGATATCTGTGTGACAGCCCATTTATCAATATCAACTTGAGTCCTAGTGTACATTACATGTGGCGACGAGATAAACTGTGAGTATTTTAGTTTTTCTTACATTTAAAAAGAAAAAGAGACAAAACAGGTGGACAAAATACCGATATTTATGCTACTAACTATATTCATTGGAGGCATTCACTTTGTAGCTGTAAATTCGTGCATGAGTTGCATGACAAACTACCAAGTTTTGTCAAAGTGATTTTTATGAAGTTACCCACTTGAGTTCGAGCCTCAGTATTACAAAGAACTGATTTTCGTAAAATGAATCACAAAGCCTCACACGGTTAGTAAAAAAAAACTTAGGTAGGTACGTACTGAGGGTAGGTAGCTACTAGCCCGCCCGCGCCCGTCCGTCAATTCGCGATCAACCTAACCACATCGAAGTAGGTCAAGGCCTTTGAGAGACGGAGCGGGGGATTTCATTTGTGGACAGTGGGTGTTTGTATGTAATAATTACTGTTTTAAATTGATTGATTTTTTCCACAGTATTATCTAGCTACTTACTCACTTGTCCGTGAGTTGCGTTGCGTGTATTATTTTGTTCACGTTTCAGGTTTCTACAGGTTTACATCAGAGAAGAGAAGTTTGTCAATCATACCTAACTACCTATTAATTCTTCGTCGATATCACTGGAAATATCGTACGATGGGCGAATTTAGCTGCTGGGCATTAAATTGCGACTTGGCATTAAATTGCGACCTGGCATTAAATTGCGACTGAGCATTCAATTGCGACCTGGCATTCAATTGCGACTTGGCATTAAATTGCGGAGATTTATCGGTATAGCATTAAATTGCGGAATACCAACATAGCATTAAATTGCGGAGATTTATCGGTATAGCATTAAATTGCGGAATACCAACATAGCATTAAATTGCGGAGATTTATCGGTATAGCATTAAATTGCGGAATACCAACATAGCATTAAATTGCGGAGATTTATCGGTATAGCATTAAATTGCGGAATACCAACATAGCATTAAATTGCGGAGATTTATCGGTATAGCATTAAATTGCGGAATACCAACATAGCATTAAATTGCGGAGATTTATCGGTATAGCATTAAATTGCGGAATACCAACATAGCATTAAATTGCGGAGATTTATCGGTATAGCATTAAATTGCGGATATACCGACATAGCATTAAATTGCGATGTTTTCATGGTTTAAAATTTATTTTTAACACTTTGGGCATTAAACTGCGGGCGTAAATACCTACAAAGCCTACTATTATTACAGTATAGGTACATGATTACTAGCATTAGATTGCGATAGCGTGTCAAAATCTGTAAATATGCAACATAGGTACTTACTTTGTCAACAAGCAGTCCTAATGCAACAATACACCTTAGAGAAGTTCGAATGTAAAGGGGAGGTGGGCTCAATCTCTGTTCGTTGGGAAAGATGGAAAAGAAGTCTAAATATTTACCTCGAGGCGGCAGGCATAGACACCGAGGCAAAGAAAAGAGCTAGTCTTTTACATTTCGGCGGTCCCGAATTACAAGAAGTCTTCCAAAACATCCCGGGAGCCAATGCAACTGAAGGCGGACTTTTCAACATCGCGATCGAAAAATTAGACAACAAACAACAAAAAT
This sequence comes from Argyresthia albistria, assembly GCA_963457715.1. Classification (NCBI taxonomy): domain Eukaryota; kingdom Metazoa; phylum Arthropoda; class Insecta; order Lepidoptera; family Argyresthiidae; genus Argyresthia; species Argyresthia albistria. The sequence goes on from OY735263.1 coordinate 4,248,464, forward strand.
TACTTGGTATTGTTTGTCGATCAATTCACACACTATTGCGTGACTTACTTGATAACTTATAAAGGATGTGTTCGCTTATTTCAAAGACTTTGTTGCAAAGTGTGAAGCTAAATTCAATTCAAAATTAGAAAATCTATACTGTGATAAGATAACGGTGGCGAGTATATCCACCGAGATGAAAGAATATTGCGTGCAAAAAGGTATATCGTATCATTTAACGGTTCCACGAACGCCTCAACTCAATGGTGTTTCAGAGCGAGCGTATGGTAAGAACGATAACTGAGAAAGCCCGTGCTATTGGGGCACAGTTAGATAAAGTAATTTGGGGCGAAGCAGTTCTAACTGCAGTGCATTTAATAAATCTAACACCTACAAGGGCATTGAAACAATCTCAGACACCATATGAGTTATGGCATGGTAAAAAGCCGGTTCTAAAATACATACGGGGTTTTTGGTGCTACAGTCTATATCCATAATAAAACCAATAAGGCAAAGTTTGACGACAAATCGTGGAAAGAAATACTGGTGGGCTATGAACCAAACGGATATAAAGTTTGGAGTGTAGAATGCGAATGGTTTGTGACTGTGAGAGATGTTATAATGGATGAGACAAATTTTCTGGAATCCAGGCCTAAGCCTGAAGAGAATGTTCAACATTCTCATGACAAATCAAATACAATCAAAACTTTATTGCACCATAATGTAATAATCATGATGGTCTATCTAAATCAGTGTCAAAGTCTCAATATAGCAAGGTGCAGATGTCTCTGTTGCAGTCTCTGATGCAGATCAGGTGAAATCTGACCACAGTCCCAACAAAATTCGTAAATTATGTAGTGATAGTACAGACCCAAAAACGCAAAACAATGACATACTATTAAAATCACAGATGAGAGTAAAAGTAATGAATTGAGGAGGAGCGATAGAATCAGGGGTCGACCAGGTGTATGTTGTTATGATGAAACTGCTGATGAATATTTACAGTGTACTCAATCATTGATTTGTAAAGTACCTAGTTCATTTGAAGAGATAAAAACTAGAGATGATAGAATTCATTGGGATAGTGCAATAAAAGATGAATTAAACTCACTTATGGAAAATAATACTTGGTCAATTGCGAATAGAATACCCAACAGAAATGTCGTTGATTGTAAATGGATTTTCACTATCAAACATGACGAATATGGAAAACCTTTAAGATATGATGCTCGACTTGTAGCTAGAGGCTTTAGTCAAGAATATCTCGTAGACTACAATGAAACATTTGCGCCTGTAGCTAGAATTGCTAGTCTAGATTGATAATTAGTTTTGCAAATCAAAATAACTTACTGGTTCATCATTTAGATGTTAAAACTGCATTTTCAAATGGTAAGTTAAAAGAAGAAATCTGCATGGAAATTCCTGAAGGGGTAAGCTATACAGGCAACAAAGTATGCAAGCTAAATAGAGCGCTGTACGGGTTGAAGCAGGCTGCAAGATGTTGGTTTGAAGTCTTTGAGCAATCCCTAAAATAGAAAGGTTTTCAAAATTCGAATGTTGATAGGTGAATATATGTATTAGATAAAGGTGAAATTCATAAAAATATATACATAGTACTATACGTCGATGATTTAGTCGTTGCGTGTGCGGATGTCCAAACAATGAATAATTTTAAAATGTATCTAATGAGCAAATTTCAAATTACTGAAATGAATGAGATAAAAATATTTCTAGGTATAAGAATGACTAGAGAATGAATGAATGAAAGTGGTACACTAACATTAGATCAAAGTTCGTACATAAAATCAATACTGTGTTAATATAATATGCAGGACTGCAATACAGCAAGTACTCCTCTAGAAAGTAAACCTAATTAGGAGGTTCTGAATTCAGACGTTAAAATATGATGCGCCCTGTAAAAACCATAAAGGCTGTTTGATGTATGTTATGCTATGTACTCGACCAGATCTTAGTGTGAATGTGAATATATTGAGCAGATACACAAATAAGAATAATAAGGAGTTGTGGCAATGTCTGAAAAGAATACCTGAAGGGCACAATTGATTTAAAATTAGTGTATAAAAGAGGTAATTTTGAGAATGTACTGTGTGGGTATGCAGATTCCGATTGTGGTGGAGATACGTAGTTCTCAAGCTGGTAGGATACAGTCGTATAGCCTTCCAAGTACGTAAATTCCCGCCAATATAAGGAATTCAGTTAAACTACTCAACCGTCGTTTCTCTAAATCTTAACTCTGCTAATTGGCTCATCATAACCAATAGGTATGGTGTCCTAAGTGCGACAAAGATGCTGAAAACAAGCTGAGTATAAACTATGACCCGAAACACATACCGTCGAAGCAAACAAAGGAGGGGGGGGGACGTAAGTCTTCGGAATGATGAAACTGGTCAGCGAATCAGACGGAACGTCGTACACTTAAAGCGAGTAGAAGGAGAATGGAAGGTGCTAGATGATGAGAATAATGCTAAGGAAGCTCAAACTGATGTAGATCAATCGCAACTCGAGTGACTAAAATGATGGACAAAAATGTCAAAATTATGGATGAGTAGTGATTAAACATAATTTAATTAAAGACTTGCTGATAGTAGTTGATGTACTTATGGAAGAAAAATGTTTATTAAAGTGATGATTATGAATGTTTTTAATTCGTATGATGACTTGATCAAAAGTTCCTTGACAGTATATTTATTAGATATTCATATTTATAAAATAAAACAACAACAAGAGAGAGATGTAGTGTATAGACATTTGTGTAACTCTGTCGTTTCGGGCAGCGCACGCACAGAGGGTCGCGCGGGGCGGCTAGGCCACTGGCTACCGACCGCCGCGGAGTAAAGACGTGTACGCTGGCTGCGAACCGATATCTGTGTGACAGCCCATTTATCAATATCAACTTGAGTCCTAGTGTACATTACAGGTACATTCTCGAAATAAGATTGAAGAAAACAATTCCGAAGCAACTCGTAGCATCTTCTCCGCGTAGCAGTTAGTGTCAATGTGCTGGGTACCTACGCCGCGCCGCCGGATTGCTACGATTGCTTGCTACAATCGTAGGCAGTGAACATTATTTGTTTACCAATATAATTATGTTTTATAGTGTAAAGATCTGTGAAAGTGATAAGACCAATGAAGATGATGATGATGTGTTGCTTACGCATATCTGATGCTGTACACTACCTGCGCCTATTAAGAAAGTATGTCACCCACGTATCAGTCATCGTGTCATCGTGTCATTTGCGTCATCACACAGTCGGGTCACGTGGGTGTGGATCGGCGCGAACAATGAATATTCAGCCTCCGTCGCCTTGCAGGCCACGTCACAGCTTGCGGGAATGATTACATATGAAGGCTGTATTAACCCCCGTGTATCGATTCGAAAAACTAGATCCGTGAACTCGATTGATTGAAATTTTGGACGGGACAATATTAAAATAAATTTCATAAAAGTCCTCACTGCAACATGGCTGTTATGATGTGCGTGTGTATTTCTTTTTGTTTCTACTATATTTCTGTGATGTCATATCAGACACTCTGCTTTAAAATATATTCTGAGTTCTGAATATTTACTTTAAAATAACCCATATCAATATGCCTTTTAGATCCCACGAATTAGCACGTTTTAGACGAAAAACAACTATTTGACCTACTTGCTGTGTTTAATTCGAGAATTAAACACCGCAAGTACTTCATCTTGTAATAAGACTTTTATCTCTCCAACAAAAATCTATCCTTCGAAGTCCTTGAAGCTTCCTGAAGATGTAACATTCCTCAGGCTTATACACGTATTTGATTAACCCACTTCATTCATTTACGTCTCACTTGGAATGTAATTGTGCCATTACCGGGATCTGCAGGCTGACTCTCTAGATGTAAGTCTCTCGGGAAATCTAAGCCTGGTTATTATAAGGTAGAATAAAACAATTTTCACTTTGTTTATTTTTGTTACATTAGAGAAATTACGAAATTACGAAATATTTACATCATTAATAAAAAAACAATAAATATACTTGTGGAGGTTGGCCCGTAGTGAAAATCAGAGTCGATAGTAATGACAATGAATTTATTTACAGGCTGATGATAGAGTTGAATAGGAAGGGCTGAGATGAACGAATAGGAAGTATACAATGAATATTTAACATTAGTTTAGAGACTCGGAAAATCGTCGCTGTTATTACGAGAAGAGACGTCAGGAAGACAGACTGCGTTCATGATTGTCTTGAACCTCTTTCGGCTAGCAGCTGTGTTCATAGGCCGCCACACTACTCCCCACGGAGACCGTTACTGCGGGCGATAGAAGTCTCGAAACCGCACAGTTCTTCCACTACGCGTTGTGCGCTGTGGTTGAGGCAAGGTCTTCGGCGTGTCATCTTTGACATCTTGCCTTATTGTCTTTTCAGGGATGATTTGAGGTAAGGAGTTCTGATCTTCAGTGATGGTGTAAGCGGGTTTGAGTCTGTCAATAGATACAGTAATGGTTTTTCCTTTGATGCGTAACTTGAATGATTTGTCTGCCCGCTCAAGGACTTCGTACGGTCCAGTGTAAGCTGGCGTCAGGGCTCCACGTACTGTATCGTCTCGTATAAAAACATGCTTCGTTGTGGCCAAATCTTTGAATATGAAGGTATTATTACGTCTGTGACGAGATGCGGGGGTTGGCTGAAGCTTCTCTGCAAAAGAGCGGATTCTTTGTGTGTACTCCGTGAGGTCGTCAGGAGAGTTACTGCTGGCTTGGATCATTTCGCCTGGCAATCTCAATGGTTCGCCATAGACTAATTCTGCGGCCGATGCTTGTGCGTCTTCCTTAACTGCGCTTCTAATGCCGAGTAGGACTAGTGGTAGTGTTTCGGTCCAACTGGTGTTCGCGTGGCATACGATAGCCGCCTTTAGCTGTCTATGGAAACGTTCGATGAGGCCGTTGCAAGCAGGATGATAGGCAGTTGTTTTGCGATGTTGAAATCCTGCTAGTTTTGAAAGGTGATCGAACAAAACGCTTTCAAACTGGCGCCCTCTGTCGGTCACAATGGTTACTGGGCAACCGAAACGAGCAATCCATCCTGCCAAGAGCGCTTTGGCTACTGTTTCGGCCGTGATGTCCGCGATGGGTATTGCTTCCGGCCATCTCGTGAACCTGTCTATGGCAGTGAGGCAATATCGTTTTCCTTCCGATATCGGTAAAGGACCGATCAGGTCGATGTGTACGTGGCTGAAGCGTGAATTAGGTAAGGCGAAAGTTCCTATAGGTGCAGAAACGTGTCGGGTTACCTTTGCGCGTTGGCACGGTAGGCAATTGCGGGCGTATTCCCTGCAGTCTTTCCTCATGGATGGCCAAACATATCTTTCAGCGACTAGTTTTGCCGATGCTGTAGTTCCGGGGTGGCTCAGTGAATGAAGGCTCTCGAAGACTTGTTGGCGTAGTTGTTTGGGCAGAAATGGTCTCGGTACTCCTGTGCTGACATCGCAATATAAGTCTTTTTGTTTTACAAGACTCAGTGCTGAGCCTGTTTTCAATAGAAGTGTCAGTTCTGGGTCCGTTGTTTGCGCTTTAGCTAGCAAGTCGAGGTCTAGCGGGACTGCTATCTCTTCGATTCTGGACAGGGTATCGGCTACTACGTTGTTTTTGCCAGATATATGACGGATGTCTGTAGTGAATTGGCTTATGTAATCCAGGTGTCTATATTGGCGTGGTGAAACGTTTTCTTTGCGCGATTTGAAGGCAAAACAAATTGGCTTGTGGTCAGTATATATTGCGAATACTCTGGCCTCCAGCATATGGCGAAAGTACTTAATTGCTTCATATATAGCCAACAATTCTCGATCGTAGGGTGAATATTTTTGCTGTGTAGGACTCAGTTTGCGGGAGAAAAAGGCAAGTGGTTGCCAATCGCCGTCGCCGTCTTTTTGTTGCTGTAGCGTCGCTCCCATGGCCGTATCAGAGGCATCTGTGACCAATGATAATCTTGCTTGACAGTCGGGGTGAATTAACAGGGTGGCGTTGCTGAGGCTTTGCTTGCAGTCTTCAAAAGCTTTTAGCGTGACTCCTGCCAATACGACTGGATGCGATCCCTTAACCGAGCCAGTGAGCAGCTTATTTAAGGGGGCTTGTTGTTGCGCCGCTTCTGGGATGAAACGTCGATAAAAATTTAGCATACCCAGGAATCTGCGAAGTTCGTTTACGGTCTTCGGGGTAGGAAATTGTTGAATTACCTGGACTTTCTCGTCAAGAGGTTTTATGCCATCAGCAGAAATTTTGTTTCCGAGAAAGGTGACTTCTGGTGCGCCAAAAACACATTTTGATATATTAATCAGCATACCATATTGCTTCAAGCGCGTGAAGAGCTGTTCCAGGTGTTCCAGATGTTCAGACTCATCTCTCGAGGATACCAAGAAATCGTCAAGATATACGTAACAGAAATCGAGTCCTCTTGTGATTTCATCGACAAACCGTTGGAAGGTCTGAGCTGCGTTCCGCAACCCGAAGGTCATATATGGAAACTCATATAGGCCGAAAGGTGTGGTTATAGCCGTTTTCTCGATGTCATCTGGATGGACGGGGATCTGATTGTACGCCTTGACCAGGTCTATTGTAGAAAATATCGTGCAGCCGGAGATGTTGTGTGTGAAGTCCTTAATATGGCGTATAGGATACCGGTCTGGTACTGTCTGTGCGTTCAGCATCCTGTAGTCGCCGCATGGACGCCATCCGTTGTCTTTCTTGGGTGTCAAGTGTAGTGCGGATGACCATGGGCTTTTCGAGGGCCGGGCAGTTCCATTCTGTAACATGGCTTCAAATTCCTGCCGGGCTATCTTCAATTTGTCAGGTGCTAGTCTCCGTGCTGTGCATGATATGGGTGGCCCAGGTGTTGTCTTGATATGATGCACTGTGTTGTGATGGTGCTTGCGCTCGGCAGAAGTAGGTGGCCGAGTGAGTTCTGGAAACTTGTTTAGGACTGCGTGATACTTTGTATTGCCAGTCATGATTTTGACAGATGATATCGAATCTGATGGCGTAGTTGGCAAAGCGATGGACGATAATGTAGTCTTGGTGTCGATGAGGCGCTGGTTTCGGCAGTCGACAACGATCTCGTAGTGTGACAAGAAGTCGACTCCGATGATGGCTTTGGTGACATCGGCTACAGTAAATTGCCATGAAAATTCTCGTCGTAGTCCAAGATCGAGGGCCAGATGAACGTCGCCGTATGTATCGATCGTGGACCCATTAGCTGCTGACAGTTGATAATTAGTCTTGGGTCGACGTTCTTTCAGGGCAGAGCGTGGGAAGACGCAGAGATCGCTGCCAGTGTCAACGAGAAACTGAATCTTCGTTCTGCGGTCTGTAACGAACAGGCGACCGGGAGATGCGTGACAGTCGTAAGTCGCCATTATCGACTGCCTTGGTTGTTATCCGCTTTGTAGTCGCACGGCCTGAGGCATTTCAGCGCGCTGGCTCCGAATTTAGCATGGTACCAGCAAGTTGGGAATTTCTTATAGCTGGACTGAGATCTGCTTCGGGAGTCACCTCGTCGGCGGTACTGGCGGTCGTGATGCGGTCGAGATGTCGCCCTTGATTCTCTTACTTCGGACGAGAGTGCGCTTACTTGTTTTGTTAGCTCCACGATTTGCTTTGCCATCACATCCAACATGCTGTCCTGTGGCATTTGTGAGGTCGATGCCACCTGGTGATTGGCGGCGCTGTTCAGCGGTCTAGCGGCTTCAGCTACACAGTTGTAAGTTGGGACCACGTCGTGCACTCTGTCCGCGAGCTCTGCTATGACTTCCAGTGCCGTTGATGGTTGTGCGGCAATTATAGCTTGAGTACTACTCGGCAGGCGGCTGGACCATATAGTTTTTATGAAATCGTCTGGGACTCCAGGTCCTGCCAGTTGCTGCAAGTGGCGCAGAAAATATGAGGGCTTCCTGTCCCCCAGCTCCTCATGTGTCAAAAGTTGTAACACCTTCTTTTCCTTGGATTTTGTGAGACGCTTTATGAGCTCGCTTTTTAGCTTTTCGTACATGTTAGCTTCGGGCGGGTTTTCGATGATGTCGTCAACATAGTCTACGTACGGTGGATGTAACTGCGAACTTGCGTAGTAAAATTTTGTTTCGTCTGTCTTGATACCAGCCAATTTGAACTGTCCCTCCAGCTGTTTGAACCAAACGGCGGGTTTTTCAGCGTAAAATGGCGGAACTTTCACACCAACGCGATGTAATTCGCTTCCGGAGGGGATGCATATTTTTGGTTCCGGGGGGCTGGCGTCGTCGGTATTTTCATTCATCTTCGTATGTGTGTTCAGAGCGGGGTCACCAGTGTGGAGGTTGGCCCGTAGTGAAAATCAGAGTCGATAGTAATGACAATGAATTTATTTACAGGCTGATGATAGAGTTGAATAGGAAGGGCTGAGATGAACGAATAGGAAGTATACAATGAATATTTAACATTAGTTTAGAGACTCGGAAAATCGTCGCTGTTATTACGAGAAGAGACGTCAGGAAGACAGACTGCGTTCATGATTGTCTTGAACCTCTTTCGGCTAGCAGCTGTGTTCATAGGCCGCCACATACTGTTTTGTTTCTTTTCTTTTGTCCTTTTTTATCCAAAAAAGAATATTTTAAATCGTGAATGTTTTTAATTTTGCGGCTGATATACGCCGCCCAAGACTTTTACTTCCATCATGCATTCTTTGTAGAAATCATAGTAAGCATTTCCTTAAAATATGCCACCAAAAAGCTGGAATTCAATAATGATAGTGCCGCGTGTAATCAAACCGGCTTCGGTCGGAGATGAAAGGGATAGACGATTTAATCAATTGATAACCATTACGTAATGACTTATAAGGACCGTGGCTACTCCTTAGTTAATAAATTAACTAAGGTGTAGCCAGGATCCGGCAACAGTTAGTTCACTTAACTCTACTATCCATATACAAAATATAAATACTAGTGGCTCTGTGAGCTGTAGACCTCGCGAGTATGTCGGTGGGAAAGCTGAACTGCTAAAACACATAAAAAAATAACCCAAATAATTTTCTTTCAATAACACATACAAACTTATGAATGTACCTGGTTACGTACATGCAGTATGAAAGTAGCCGCACCAATAACTTTGTAAACTACATTTCGCGATCTTTTATACAACCTATTGACTTTTTACTAAAATTATATAATCTGTTTCACTCTCATAGTTTTTACAAATCCAACGACACCTCATTTGTTAATATCCATCGAGCCGTTTGGGTTGTAGCGATTTTTTTACATTTTAAAACCCCATATCTCCGCCATTTTGAAAAAAATCAAAATACTGGCTCGAGTAAAAAATTCTATTTATTTTTTCAACCTGCTCACAAAATTTCACGAGAATCGGTTCATAAATGCGACCTGTAGAGGAGAACAACCGGACATACAAAAGCATTTTTGCCCAAACCTGAAACGGAGACGCTTCGCTCGCTTCGCTCGCTCATCTGTTTCACTCTCATGGTCTTTACGAATCCAACGACACCTCATTTGTTAATATCCATCGAGCCGTTTGGGTTGTAGCGATTTTATCTCCGCCATTTTGAAAAAAATCAAAAAACTGGCTCGAGTAAAAAATTCTATTTATTTTTCCAACCTGCTCACAAAATTTCACGAGAATCGGTTCATAAATGCGACCTGTAGAGGAGAACAACCGGACATACGAAAGCATTTTTGCCCAAACCTGAAACGGAGACGCTTCGCTCGCTTCGCTCGCTCGGTCAATAAATACAAAATCTTTATTTAACTGATTGGGTTGAAATATACAAGTTTCTTGTGGACCCCACACTAGGTTTAACCTGTCACGTGGAGTCCTGGCCAAATTACAAGTTTACATATACTTACTTAGTTGCTAACTACGTACGTTACTTTATTCTTATTTAGTAGTAAGGACGAAAATAATTATACCATGTCATGGTATCCATGTACTAAGTAATTAATTCATCTTATGTACATTAAGGGACTTTCCGTGTTTTGAATGATAGGTAGGTACGTTAAGCTCCTAGTTTCTGCTACTTTATCATAATATTCATAACCACAACATAGATGTGCCCTCTGTTAGCTATTATTTCAAATTTTCAACACTCCAATTTTCGAAATAAAATGAAGATTTTTCACAATGTTTTCTATTTGCAAAAAAGAACCAAGTTAAATAATCCAACCAATTTGCAATTACCATCTAAGGAAACAACGTCGGCTATCACAGCAGGCATCCTAATATTTCCTTATTTGTCCGAGTAGCACTAACTGTACTAACCCAACCATCGCCTGTCGCTAAGCACGTCGGATTAACTACTAATGTCTGGGGTTATCTCTTCGTTAACTGACTGGTAACTGAGCGAAAGGAACCGATAAGTGCGAGCCGAAACTGCATACGGAGGGTCTCGTACTAAGTTATTTTTATAGTGGTATTGATCAATTGCAAATAGCATCCTAGGTAGCATAGTTTTGATGACTTGTACATGAACATGTACCTACATGGCACAGAAGAAAGAATAGAGGATGATTTGTAATAAGGTCTCATTTTGGCAGACTTTGGGTACGGAACCCTAAAAAGGAACTGGCAGCAGTCTGCAGAAAATAGCGAGTTGTAGATAATGTTGCTTTTGTGTCATTTACCACATAATATGGACAAACAAAACATGGTCTATCTTTTCCTGTGATGTTTCAGATGAAAACACATTCGTCTGACGTCATCTATTGCTCTATTTGCCGAATCGAGTGAGGAAAACAAATTGCTTGTTTGTTAAATAAGGAATTCGCTTAACTTCTTAACCCCTACCGCATAGGGAACCATATCGTTTAGATTTTTACCTTATGTGGTCAACATAGCTTTTGAACTTTATTACAAAGCAATAAAATTAAAAATTGCAATGCATTTCAACAGATAATATTAAACTACTAAATTTAAGACCATCCCCTACTGAAGCAGCCAATCATGTAAACGACTACTTTGTGAATATTGGAAAAGACCTAGCTGAAAAAATTATGTCCATAACTAACACAACAACTAGCACATCTTCCACTGATAGACCAGCTGCCCAAACAAATTCTTTTGCTCTCTTAGAGACTGATGACGAGGAAGTTCATGCTGTAATAATGGGCCTAAAAATTGACAGCGCCCCTGGCTGGGACAGTATACCCACACATTTTCTTAAAATGGCTAAATTTGAAATCATACCAGTCATCACTCACTTAACTAACCTATGCTTTAGTCGAGGGATTTTTCCTCATTTGCTGAAACACTCAATAATTACACCAGTGCATAAGGGTGGGGACTCTGATGACGTCAACAACTACAGACCCATATCTGTTCTATCCTCAATTTCAAAAGTATTAGAAAAGTTAATAAATAAAAGGCTAATTTCTTACCTAGATAAATACAACATAATATCAGACTCACAGTTTGGCTTTCGAACAGGAAAGTCCACGGAAGACGCCGTAACAGCTCTAACCTCACATATCGTTGACCAGGTAGACAATAACAATAAATGCCTTGCAGTGTTTTTAGACCTTAAAAAGGCCTTTGATACGGTCTGCCTTCCCATTCTTGTGCAAAAGCTTGAAAATGTTGGCATTAGAGATACTCCTCTGGCTCTCTTTCGAGATTATCTTAGTAATAGGAAGCAAAAAGTGAGGATCGGGCTACACACTAGCGAAGACTCTGAAATTGTCTATGGCGTGCCTCAGGGGAGCGTTCTGGGACCTACCTTGTTTTTAATCTACATAAACGATTTAATTACCCAAAAAATTGACAACGCTAAAATTATATGTTACGCTGATGATACTGCTGTAGTATTTTCTAATAAGGCCTGGGCTGGAGCTCGTATGCAAGCTGAGATAGGCTTACACAAGATTTCACAGTGGCTTGGGTCCAATCTGCTGACCCTTAATGCTTTAAAGACAAACTACATGTGCTTTACCAAGACAAATAAGACTCAACCGAAAGATGATTTCACTATCAGGGTTCATAATAATTGTGCCAACTATGGCTCTGACTCAAGTTGTGACTGCACAATCATAAACAAAGTAAGTACGTTTAAATACTTAGGGGTCACAATTGATCAGAGACTGGGGTGGTCTGCACAAATTGAATTGCTTAGCGCTAGAATGAGAAAACTTACTTGGGTCTTCAAAACCTTGCGAAATGTTGCTGCACCTTTATTGCTCAATCAAATATATGTTGCCCTGGGCCAATCCGTTCTATGCTATTGTATCACCATCTGGGGGGGATCTGCTAAAACTAAATTAATCGACGTAGAGAGATCACAACGAGCACTTTTAAAAGTCATGTACTTCAGGCCATTTAGATTTCCGACTGTGGACTTATACTCACTATGCCAAATGCTAAGTGTAAGAAAGCTATACATACTAAAAGCTACCCTAAGAGTCCAAAAAACCCTACGTTTTGACCCTAAGATTTTTGAAAAAAGGAGAGCTCACACTGCAATTGTAATTAAAGCCAGGCAGTCTAAATTTGCTATGATACAATACGAAACACAATCAGCCCGTTTATATAATACACTAAATAAAAATCTAGACATCTACCCCAAACAATACTATGAAGTTAAAAAACTTTTAACTAATTGGCTAAAGACACTAAATTATGACGAAATAGAATTGCTCATAAGTACAAACACTTAGGTTTAGGTACCTAATTGTTTGTACCAAGCCTAAAACAATTAAAATAACTTACCTTATTATTCCCGTACCCGTAAAAGTACAAAAGTACTGGACCAACCTCCATATACATACATACACACACACACACACACACACACACACACACACCTACACACAAAACATACACACACAACACACACGCACTCACACAAAAACACAATCATTTTTCTAAGAATGTTTTTCTTTTCTTCTCGTTCACTTATTATTATGATTTTTTTGTCTATTTTAAACTTTAATTTAAGTTATGTTAGTAAAAGCAGCACCATTTTTGTTAGTCGGTCACGGACGTGAGGGAGCGGGGTCTTCTGATACAGGTATTATTACTTAATAGAAGGCCCCAGACGAAACTTATATGTATCATTTGGTCATTGAATAAACATATTTTATTTTATTATTTTTTTATTTTATTATTATTTCAATGTAAGGGGTTAAATTGAGTTTACATTTTTTTTCTGTATTTTGTATGGAATTTTGTGACAGAGACTATACGAGCTATTATCTCGTTTCGGCAAACATAATAGTCTCTTCTGATCAACAAATTTCAGCAAATCACGTCCCGCTATTTTGAAGAAGTCTTTGATTATTCTCCTGATACATTTGGCCAATCTTCCAGAAACTGGAGATTACTCGCGCAAGCCACCACAAACGGACCGATCACAAGTTTGTCCAGAATACTGGCAAAACTTGCCGAGCATGTAAATCAGCCATTGTGATTTTAGCTCGCCTTCACACGCTGGAGTTATAAGAACCAACAGCCCGTTTCTCTGAAGAACCCTGTTTATTATTCACAAATACCCGCCATTTTTAGCTCGTAAGCCGAAAGTTTGCGTCGTAGCCGACTCTAAGCATAAACATGGAGTCGCGAGGTGGACATTACCGGGGCTCATTCTCATAACTCAGAGCGAGAAGGGCTCAGGTAGACGTTCAGGGGTAGACAGTTACAGTAAAATGTAACGTCCCTAACTATGAATATCAGACAACCCTCTTGACAGTTGCCGCCACGGGAAATAAAAATGTTGTTATGCCCTGACTGCGTTGCTGAAAGTGTGTGTATACGTTGGTCACCACTGGTACTGAAAATGTGCCTTTTACGCGTAAAGGTGGCGGTGAGTGCCACGACATGAGAGGAAAGAGACAGCGTCACCGAAATTCACGCACGCGACCGCAAAATTCACGTAAGCAACCTTATTCAAATTATGGGTGCAAGAGCTGTCAGATTTAAGTTTGTCAGTTTAGTGCCCAACCCTGAATTGCACGAAACAGAAATTAGAGTTCCTTTTCGATGATGTACATTTGTTTGCAAATAAACGAAATTTTTACTTTTTACTTTTAAGCAGTAAACAAACGACAATTTTGAGATTCTGACGCACGGCCTAGTAGCTTCTGAACAAAAAACTAAGGCTTCCAAGACTTTGACATTGGGTACCAAGATGTCTATTGCAAGAGGATGAAAACTTAATTTCCCCTTATGTCAAATATTTTTCCCTTTTGGCCAGGAAAGGAACAATATCTGCATTTAAAAGGTTAAATTAGTTAAATGACAACTCAAAATTGTTTCATGAATCTCAGCTCAGGGTTAGTTTAGTGGTTTTGACACTATGAATACATGAATGAATATGAATTAATACCACCAAAATTACCCCCGTTGTGTGCAATTAAAATTCACGTTATGAAGTTCCATTGATTCGCTTCCCTGAGTTGACTGCAAACAAAAGCATTAGAAACAAATGAAAATCCTATGAGATTATTGTCGCCAATAAATTAGTTAAGTGACAACTTTTTCAAAATCGATTCGTGCGACTCAGGCTTAGCCATACCTCTAGCCACAGACACACCTCAGATACTGTATATAATATTACAAAACTACACAAATAAGCTAGGCTTAAGTGGTAAAGCATCTCTGCACTACCCTGTTACTTTGGGGCAACGCTGGCTTTGTGGCCTGTATGAATATTCAGAAGCAAGCCCTCAGTAGAAGCACAGTAAAAAGTGCAGCGGGAAGCGAATAGTAAATTAATTCTGCAACAGGTAGGTACCTTGCGCTCTTATTCAGTTCAGTTATAGCAGAAAATAATGGTCATAGTAGAAAATGGCATTAGAATCTACAATAACACAACAAAATAACAAAGCGTCACTCCCTTTCCCATACGGGGTGGCAGAGGCACAACTGTGCACTTTTTGCCAATGATTCGATAATCCAATTTGGGTGACAATGGGCCAGTCCATCGCCGCAGCTTTGGAGTAACCAGGGAGTAACTAAGGTAATCTAAAGTAAATTTTTCAAGGTTTGACCTCACTCTCTGACTGTAGCAATACCACATACCACCTAAGGGACTAAATTCGCATTTTCAAGCGGTGGTAGACGATGCGAGAGCGTTAAATTACATAATCTCGTAGTCATGTTATAAAAATTAACATTTCATGAAATGGTCCAATGGTTGACAAGGCCGACATATCTGACCGACCATTACATGAAATGATCAGGAAGTCTTTTTCAAGATCAAGAAGAAAATATTTTTAAAAGCAGCTTTATTTAGTAGATAGGTGCAAGTATACTACCACCTGATTGATTCACTCACACAGACAAACATTAAATACAAACTAAAAACTTACTTTATTTCAAGATTACAAGGGAATTAACTTGAGAATTGCACACCCTTTACCCGAAAACTAGAATATATAGCCATAATTATTTGAATTTGAATTATACCTACCTACATTACTTATTTTTAAACATAAAAACTGTATAAGGAGTAGATAACACCACACACAAACCTCAGTGGTTTAAGTGGTGATCAAGAACATGAAACTCTGTTTGTAATTAGATGCCAGTAAATAAATAAATAAATAAATAAAAAACCTACTCGTATAAGTAATAGGTGTTCATGTCGAACTTACACGAAAACTATCAAGGGGCCTCGCTGCGATCGCCCCTTTTAGGGCGGCTTGCAGAACAGCTTAAATCTAGATTTAGCGACTTAAATCGGTTAAGCATCTGTCAAATGTATGAAATATGTAAAAGTTAAATTGGTTTAAAACGCTGAATCTAGATAAAGGCAACTCTGCAAGCCGCCCTAAGGTAGTTTTTACATAAGCTACCTACCGCAATGTATTCCTTTTAAATTTTTTTTTCGTCCAATGAAAGATTCAACCAGAAGCGCTATTGGTGTTTTTGATAAACTAATGAAGTTGGATCAATCCCTTATAAAGTAAAGTGGAATTTATATTTAACTCTCGTGACCCATTTCCGCGACTCCAATCTCATAACTCATAGCAACAGTGCATCAACATTCCCTCGCTTTGCTACGCTCTTATTCCCAGGCGCTGTAGAACCTAATTCCAATTAGGGTAGTAAAATTGAATGTGTTGTTGAGTATACCTGTGCGCCGCTAAAAACGTCCGCTGGTGAATATATTAGCAATCTTAACCACACCGCGTGGAGCACTTCTGTCGGTACAGTGAGCACTGCATCACGATTATAATGTACAGTCGCAATATCGACCAGTTACCTCTGCTCAACTTTAACTCAGTTGGGGTAACTTGACCTAATCGTGAATGTTCTTAAAATTAAGGGTAACTACGTTACGATTCGTCCTTCGTTCCGCTATTTACATTACAATTCATTGATCATTCAAAGATCTCTACTGTCAACTTATAGTAAAAATAGGGACACCCTTGCTTATATTCCCAGGATGCTGAAAATATTGCATGAACGTTGAACATTTAACATAACAACATAAAAAAATCTTTTTTCGAATTTTTACGTTGATTAAAACCTTTTGCACTTATGGGATCGTAGGGACTTTTCTCAATTTCATTATAATGGTGTCTCTAACGTTCATGCAATTTTTTAGCTCTTGGAATTTATGCAAGGGTACCCCTAAAATCATTGAACGATCAATTAATTGCAATGCAAATAGCGGAATGACTCCCCAGATATATTTTTTCTTTCCGGCCAGGATTTCAATGGTGTCTATGATCTTTCGCATTTATAGCAAAACTTGACCCACTATGCCACAGACAGAGGTCGCTAAGGGAAGTAAGCATTCAAAGCTCTATTCACATCGCTAGCTTTACACTCTGCTGACTGTACCAGTGCAATATACTTAGCAATAGGGTAGTGCCCTCTACTTGATACAAGACAATTACGTAGCTGACAACAGTCTTACCAAGGGTTGGTATCATCTTGTTCATAAACCAGCCGGTCAAAGTAGCTACTTGTCGATAACGTAACTGAGAACTCGCCTACATAGGAATTCGTCGATGCAACTGGTCTAAAACGCAACTCGACTACATTGGGAGATTTTTTTATACACAACTTCAGTAGTTCCAAATTCGTCACTAGATGTCGTAGGCCAGACATGATTGAAGAAAAGTTGCCAGTCCAAATAATAACAACCGAAGAACATAATCTATGGTCTTGTAATGAACATATATGTGGAACGCGATACAAATATTATAGATAAGTACTAAGACTTATTCGCGAAACGGTTAACGGACGGAATGACAGACAAGAACGTTGGTTGACACGCCGCGCCGCCGCCCCGCCGTGTTGCTCTATGGTAGACACAAACGGCAGACAGTCTATGGGCTGCGTTCAAGATCGGTTAAAAATTACTTAGGCACTCTGTATCGACAACAGACTGTGTCATATGAATTCATGTCTTTACAATCCATCTGTCGGCAGCTTTCAGAACTATTTTTAGCGGTCGCCTATTGAAGTCTAAAATGGACTTCACTTCGACCGCTTCAACTAGTCGTATATAGACGTGTCGTTCAAGGCCTCGCATTCGGATTAGATAAGAGCGCATAGTGGGTCAAAAAAAAATATAATGCAATGGAGCATAATTGCCAAACAACATTTCTACGGTGCATAAAGCCAGATTCATATATTTTCTGTTCTATTTATAGCCATTGGACTCACATTACTCGCACGTGACTGTCTGAAAAGAACTCGGTTTCACAGAAATTTACAGAATATACTGCAGTAGCTAAGCCACACACAATGCGCTCTAGAACAACGCACACATATAAGTTCGTTCACGGATACTAATCAGACGTTTATAACCGTTCTGCGTATTACAACTGCGACTGTATGACTAACCAAATGTTTTTTTTTAGTAAATAAGTCCGAAGTAAGTAAGTCCAAAGTTTTTTAGATGATTGTGATAAAACCAAGGAATCAAACAAAAATATACTAAATACATAGTAAGATATAATTAACTAACTAATTGATGATTAATTAACTATTTTGAATAATAGCGCAAGTGATTGGCTTAGGCTGATTAAACCAATTTGAACTTAACCAGAGCGCTCAGAAAACTCGTAATCATTAAATTCATAATCTTTAAACTATGATGAAACGGGGTTATCTATAGCCACCGGTAATTTTCTGAGGAATCTAACAAAGAGTCCATGACATTTCTTATAGTACCTAGTATAGTCCATGTCTGCGTTAGAATGAACTACAAGGATGAGCTTTACTGAGATAAATATTTTCTGGCGGAGTCATCGTCCGCAGCTGTATCACGTCGCTTCGTCTCTTTTATTCAATACCCGTAGTTTTCTAACTCCATTCAACGTGAAAACTTTACTATGTCTTGCAATCTCAATAATACGGATTAGAGTTTTATATTTTTTAAACCTTTCCCTCTTGAGTGTGTACTCAGGCAAGGTATCCTAATGCTGCTTTCAAAAATTTCTTGTAATAAACCAGTAGGTTGCCGGCCCCCTGTACCTTTGAGAAGTTAAAAATTACGAGTGTTTTGCTTCGCTTGACTCGTAGTTACCATAAGCAAGCCATTTTTAGGGTACCGTACCCGAAGGGTGCCAAACGGGACCCTATTACTGAGACTTCGCTGTCCGTCTGTCCGTCCGTCCGTCCGTCCGTCCTGTCTGTCACCGGGTCCGTCTGCACGAACCGTAATAGCTAGAAAGCTGAAATTTTCACAGAATGTGTATATCTGTTGCCGCACCAACCACAAATACTGAAATACGAGAGATATTGCAAATTAAAGGGGGCCCCGATACAAGAGACGTGTTTAGATACACTTACGCATTTCAAAATGGAGATCTTGACTGAAACTGTTTATTTATTGTCATAGCAACCATGTCATAGACACATATACTACACATTTAAATATGATAGCATATTTCGCGTCAACCCACATGGTTGTGGTAGCTCAGCCGGTATGATGTAGACTCTCAATCCGGAGGTCGTCGGTTCAAATCTCGTGAAGGAATAAACTTTTTAAATTTTCTTTTTGTTTATTTTTTTATTGTTTTGAGTGCTTTTGATTTGTTGTACGATGGTACGGTACCCTTCGTGTGCGATACCGACCCGCACTTAACCGATTTTTTTATGACGTCACGGACTACTGATGTAGATCATCGACGCATATGTGATCCCCTACCGCGCAACCGCTGTCGACATCGGCTTCGTGTTCGAATGATGAAGTTCATTCTTGCGCGTTTAAACACGAAGCCGATGCCGACAGCTATTGCACGGTAGGGGGCTGACCCCTCGATGCAGCAGTAGTCAATGTGGCGACCATTCGACGTGGCGCACCATCGAGGTGACGTCATCGATGTTGTGACATTCGCAGTAGTGACCAAGTAGTGACTTTCAAAGTTACGAAGGGAACCGGATTTTCTGAAATTCGTCTTTAGATAAAGATTCTTGTTACGTCGCAAACATGTCTACTTACAAGGTTGAGGTTAATGTAGCTTCTAGCTCGTTATTAGATCCTCAGAAATGTGGAATGTGACACAACATAGCACATTCGTCCTGAAACCGACTAGAGGTACCTAGTTTCTCTTTCACGGAATAGTTTGCTAGACATTCTCTACGTGCTAGCATTACCAGCTCTGAACTTAGAACTTGCATGAACTCCTGTCACATTCTATGCTATTTATACGAGATTTGACAGCAATATTATTACTATACCCTTAAAAACTTCCTTATTGAAGACGAGAATATCGTAGAGTAAATAGCATAGAGTAAACTATAGGAGATCTTGGACTCCCGCACCGGATATAAGAAAAAGTACAAAAAACACGTTTTCGTCGATCTTTGTTCAGAATGTTGAACAGTTTTGCTGAAAGCATACGAATTATTAAACTCAGACTCAAATTATTTTAGTCTCTAGATATTACAAATACCCGGATTTTACCATCGAAAAGTCATACGGAGAATAGGTAACTATCCTGGCGATAACTTGTATGACAAATGAGAATGACATTTCAAAAGAGGTGAGATCAGAATAAGGGCTGATCTAAGTGTCACTGGTGGCTATGAAAAAGTTACAAGTTATCCCCGGGATAGTTATTCTCCGTATAACTTTTTGTTAGTAAAATCCAGCCTAAGAATACTTAATTCTTTGCCTCTTCTACATTCTACATTACTACAGTCCTTCTCTACATAAAGTTATAGCAACTAGTCAAAAAAGAAATGCATAGAAAGGTACATACATACAAAGGTGTATTTCTTTTTAGATATATGGTACCTGACCTGATGTCCTCAAAATATGATTATTTGCATAAATAGTGGAGGATGCTCCTCATTTCTCGGTTCAGTGGGTGTATTTAGCGCATAACCGCCAACGCCAATAAATATGTATTTTATACAGGGTGCAAGTTTAGCAGTTTATTATACTTGAATTTATTGATCTTGTAGCAAAAGGCAAACAATGTAGCATAAGCAAAATAGTAGTAGTAACTATTGTATTTTATTTTATTTTTTCTACCGGCCATTGTTTACGTTTTAGCTACGATATTACTAATTTAAGATCAGTTTTAGCATGATTAAGTAGCAATAATTAACGTGAATTACAACAATGCAGAAGAAGCGGAATAAAAACATCCTGTGAAATGAGATTTACGGATTATTAAGTAATTGTCATTTTGTTCAATCTGAGTTATATTTTCGAAAGTAAAATATCTATCTTTCAATCTATCCAGCCTCCAGTATCCTTGAATTAAATTCCACCTCAAACTGACTTCATCTGCTTAACAAGTTCACTTTATGAGAGTAACATAATTATCTCTTCAAAAGGTAGAAAATATTGCTTTACTTTTTAAAGAATAGTTAAAAAGATGTTGAGTTCATTTACGCCCGATTTTCCAATCCTCGGTTAAAGTTTGTGACTATACACAAACACACATGTTTATCTGAGAAATTCGACATTTCACACATAAATGAAAGGTCAAACATGGTTCTAGTTATCTGGGGATTAAAAAAACACCCATAATAAATCACCCTGTACTCCGGATGTTACCAATTTAAAATTAATTGATAATATCAAACACGACGCCTAACGAGATTCATCGAGATCAGAAGCACAATTCCGTGAAATTTGGAAACATTATTACACACTACACAGATTTAATACCCTGCGCTAATGCAAATGAAAAATACTTCTTGTATTGCTTAACTGGCACAAAAAAGGACAACTGAGCATCTGCCCCAACGTATGGAAAAGGGAATATGCATGCAGCGTTATCGGCCCAGAGAAACCACGAACTTAGACAAAACTATTTCGTATTTGTAAGTGAATACTCGTACATTAAAATGTGCATCGGCATTAGCATACGTCTCGAGTTCTTTTGTACTTTTCAGTGTATTAATCTATATCACTGCGTTCATAGTACAGAATACCGGTAGAGAATTCAAGGAAATCTTTAGTCTGCTGGTGAGATCAGGTTCATCTGGCGGAATGAAGTAAAACCGTGGCGTGCAGGCTGCGTTCACGTCTCTCTCCAATGTTGTCGGATATTGCATCCCCCCGTCTACCCCCCACATGATATTACCTCACTACTAAACACAGTGTTTCGCGGCAGTAAAGAACAGTGAATATTAAAGTTGTACGATGCTAGATGATTGCATATAGCATAAGTACTCGTGTTTTAATGGCAATACGTTTTGATTCAATATCGATGGTTGTTATAATTTGAAGCTTATTTAGCAAATTCGTACACTTGTTATTTTTACACAAATCACGCTTCACGCAGTTCATAATAATATTCAGTGCAAACAAAATGCACAACGGCGAGTCTTAACATGATATTGTGTGTGCATACTTACTAATAGGGTGCCCGTTTATCTTTTACAAATTCCTGTTCTTTTCCCGTTGCAAGAACACCGAATTATAAATTGCTACACCCGCCATATTTAATTATGAAAAAATACTTCCCTTGTCTACCGGCACGGTACCTAACCTAAGAAAGTTCATGCTTAGCATGCGCCTGTACGTACTTTCATACTACGCCCGGTATGAAGTACCGTTGATTTTTAATTAACAAACTTTAGCTTTGCGAGAATTATGGAAGTTGTCCGCCCGCCCTTAGCATCCCGCCCTAGACCGAGGCGTCTCGCAAGACCTCACAAAGGCATGTAAACTTTAATTTACATTATTTTTGATATCAAAGAGGGCAAGAAAAAGTGGGCTGGTAGCACGAAAAAGTATTCAAAAAGTATTCGAATTGAAAGATTGAGCATCTACTCATATTCATATTCATATTCTTTATTGCACAGTAACTTAATAATAAAACTTAAATAACAAATAGTGCGCAAAGGCGAGCTTATCTCTTAACACCCAGAGTAGCGTAAGGACAAAAGAGTCCTTGGAACAATATTGACATTAAAATTATTAAAAAAAATGACTTTAAAATTATTTTGACAGTGGGTACCAAGACGTCAATGAATGTCTAATTTTTGACGTTGGTACCCACTGTCAAACTATAATTTTAATGTATATTTTTTTATAAAAAAAATAAAAAAATGGCTCGAGTTTGGGGGTTAAGAGAGATTTCTACCACCAAACCTAGGCAGGACAGGAAAGCTGGTGCTCACAGGATAGTCCTAGTGCACAAAGATAAAAATAAACTGGATACTCCGTATATTTGTGTGAAATATTTGTGAAATTTTCGTACTTCCCTGCTCAGAAATCAATATTTACAGCTCATGGTAATTAATTTCAAATTAGCAACTCTATTTTTGGTGGTTAGTTTAAGGACACAACCATGTTAAAATAAAGTTTATGATAGCTCACACTGCATCGTGGCTATAACGTCCGTCACTGCGGCAGAAAAGTGCAAAAAAGTGTGTTTTTTTAGTAATTATACAAAAACCACTGATTTCTTATTTAAACTTTTTTTATATATTATGTCGATTAGTTTCCGATTTCTAGACACAAGAAACATTTCGAAATTCTTTTCAGATGTCCTGGGATACAGATATCGACACCTTTGGTTTTATATACAAAATCACTCGATATAGTCAGTCGATATCTGGTACATCGAAAGTGTAAAAATCGTGTAGGTGTCGATATCCATACCATATATCGAATTTTCAAGAATCATACCGCTGCGCTGGAATAACCCATTTGAGGTGAAAACAACTATTCTCAATAACTCTTCAAAAGAGATGGGCATTTGTGGTTACCAATCGTCTTACGGATTCTATACTCGCAACTAAATCAGGTCAAGATACAAAACCGCACGCAAAAAAACTTGCGGTTGCTGCTAATTACTTAACTTTTTTTATTTCAGCTCTAAGCCACTTTTATAAAAATGCTAACTTAGACTATTTACTCTATGAATGCTAACACCGTCTGAAACATGTAATTTTATTTTAATGCGCAATTCTGCAGCTTTAGAAAGTACCCCTAGTCACATTTACATTATTTTTTGTTATCAAAGAGCAGCGAAAGGAGCAGAAATTAATATTTATGGGTTCTATTAGAGGGCCTCAGTGCGTGGTGTAAATGGTGGCTTTCTCAATTTCCTTTAATTTGAGATAAGGGAGGGACATAAGATAACTCCTGCCCGCGCGCCTCTTCCCCCCTCCCCCCCTGGCCTGTTGTAGCAATTCTATTTGTGACTGACCCACTGCCCTATCACAAGCCTGTAGGTGTGCTCTCACTGACCAAATATCTATATGGGTATGGTAAACACACACACACACATTCCCTAACAAACCCTCACACACTATACACTACACAGTATTTGTAATTTGTATTATTCTTGTTAGAACCTTCTCAATATCCAAATCTTACCACAAACACCTCGGACGAGGTACGAGCCTGCGAGCCATAAATACAGGTTATTTAATATCCTAGCTATGGTAGCAGAAACCACTATTTTTAAGCTTGATGTACCTTTTTTCTATGAATAAATACTTTTATTATTGTTACTATTCTGCTAATTCAATGACGACCTCTGTGGCGTGGCGTGAAGTCCTGGGTTTGAATCCCGACTGGGGAGGAAGAATGGAAAAATTCCCCAAATTGTGAATGTGTTTTACGTCACTGTTTCCACATCCCAGGAAACAAGGGTTCCTTGGGGCCAGAAGCAAAGCATGTGCCTGTTTATCAATGATACTGCTTTGGGGAAGAGTGGCAGATATAAACACGATATTTGTCTGACAAAAAAGGGCCATTCGGGCTATCTATCAACGAAATGCCAGGCACTCACTAAGGGATGAATTCAAAAATATCAATATACTTACTGTAACCTGTCAATACATTTATCAAAATATCATATACACCAGAAAAAACATAGGTTTACTTAAGACTTTAGGTCATAATCATAGTATTAGCACTAGAAATAGAAATAAGATTGCTTTGCCCGCGTTCAGACTCAGTAAGGTTGCTAATTCTTTTATGGGAGTGTGTGTAGTTTTTATAATAATACCTAACGAAGCAACGGACCTACCAGAAAGGAGGTTTAAAAACTATGTCAAAAACGGTCTATTACAGTGTAAAAAAATATTTAGATGACAAAACTACGTGGTCTTTACCATCTCGGCGCACAGAAATCTAAAGAGGGGCGATGGACTGAGTCAGTACGTCTCTCTTCGGTGTATTTCTTAGACCTAAGTAGAAATACATCAAATTGTATTTTTTAAGACCCTCACATACTTTGAAAGAGGTACGGGGGAGTTTCTTGCCCTTCTTTGCTCCATCCCTAAGCCCACAACTTCCGAACGGGTGGTAGTATACAAAAATATTAATATTATATTGACGTTGACTAAGCAATCTGTATTCAAATTCAATTCAAAAATTCAAATTCAATTCAAAATTAGTTTATTTCAGTAAGTACAGCAGCACAGGTCGTGGGACTCCCCTTTTAAGTTAATAAAAACCTGTGTTAGGGGAGACCGCTCATTCCACATTGGAGAATGTATGATTTTATGGTTCTTAAAAAACTAAATTGACTTTGACTTATAAATGACAATTTTCCAATGGTAAGTAGCACTGTTTGCACTTTGTTGGAGTTACTTGGGATAAAAACACAGCAAACAAACATTGCCTTATTGCCAACATTGGAACTACATGGGTGTATGCCTGAAAATAAACAATTATTATTATTATGATTAAGAATAAAAGGAGAATTACACAGGCCGAAAAGGATGCGCAGTACCTCGGGTGGTTCAACAAAACAGAAGAGAACATGTCGAAACTTAACGGAACCTTAATAATTCTTGGAGACCTTATAAACAGTGCTTCAGTATCAGTTACAAACTATTATTGTTTTTTTCTTAGTGTTTGTGGTCTGTATGAGACAAATGAGGTGACGAACGCTCATGGTGGCATGCTTGATGTGGTGTTGCTGCCGAATAAAATAAAAAAATACTTTGACTTATAAATGTCAATTTTCCAATGGTAAGTTGCACTGTTTGCACTTTGTTGGAGTTACTGGGGATATGTGTATTATTGTTATTGTAATTTAATCAGAAATAATTGAATTATAATTGAATTTTATATATGTGTGCCGACTTGGCATTCGCTTTAATGACTCAGATTATTAATGTAAATAAATAAATTATTATTATTATTATTGCCTATAGGCATGACAAAGGTACAGTTGCGTCCGCATTTTGCTATCTATCATTTTAATTTGTACGAGTATAAGTATTTTACCAACTTGCTAGTTACTTGCTAATAGTGTAAATACCTACTTGTATTATTTCTGCGTAACTCCGAACCACGCACAAACCTACGTGGTTTTTTGTGGTTCTTGCAAATGAACATGTATTATATAATGGTTTATAATTAAAATTAAAATAAAAAAGTTGTAAACATTAGAATCAAGGGCCCATGTGGCCGATGTTTATCGCATTGACCGCAGTCTCTCACTTATGGCCTAAGTAGGGTGCCAAGCCCTAAATCACAGTAAGCGACGACATGTGAGTAATGGAATCCACCGCGGGAACCAACGAGTTGGTTACTTGCCTTGCTGATTGGGAGGGGGATAGAGGAAGGAGTATTTCAACGGTACATTATATGAAGCGATATTTTGCTGTAATTAAAGATAAAGATAAATATATTTAGTGGAGTTCTTTAGTCTCTACCTCCCCCTCTTCCAGGGAAAAGTCATGAGCGTACATAATGTGTGTATGTATACTGGATGGTATATCTATGGATTTTCATATTTAAGGTTTCCTAGCGATGGTTTTCTACCCTTCGGACAAACAATATGATTTATTAATTATCTTATTGGTTCATGGGTTGTATTGTATAGTATTATATAATAATATAGTAGATATAATAATAATAAATATATATAATAACATATAAATAAAATTATTATAATAATTATTAGTGTTTTATGTAAGGTAGCTACTAGGTATAATATCAATCAGTTTGGTGCATTACGTTTCAAATTGTGCATAATCTCGACATTCACTATCCATAAATTACAAACACATTATGATCATGGCAATAAACTACATGCAAAGTAGGTCATAGTAAGCAACCATATTATAGGGACACGAAAGTATTATATTTTTTAAACATTATGGTAAGTTTTAAAAGTGATTCTACTAAAATCAAAATTAACTGTGGCAGTATGTGCAGTGTATTCACACTTTAGAGTTGAGTTCGGAATTTATAGCAAATTTAAATTTTCTCCAAAAATACTGATCGTTAAAGTGGTTTTCTTAGTTTCTTAAATATATCATAAATAACTTTGCTTCAATAGACTTTACTAGCGTTGAAATTAAGATACTATCATAAAAAATTGTCAGGCCTTTCGATGCGTGCCATACAGCATAACATCCAAATAATAAGACAAAAACACGACTGTTCGATTGTAAAATGTCTTCACTCACACACACACATATACACACACACACACACACACATATATACCCTCACACGTTACGAGATACATTCACATACACAGACACATTGATAGCAAGTTGTCAGGCTATGAGTGGAAAGTCACTAACTCACTTACTGACTCTCGCCCGAGACAAGTTCTAGTGGAGCTGTGGCGTCATTGACTCCCCCCCCCCCCCTTCACCACTTAACAAGACACAAGACCTCACTCGCATCCACGCAAACAAATAGATCACTGTAAATTGGACTCAGATCTGTTCTAAATGTTTTGAAGTTACTCTTCTAGTCTACCACAGAAAGATAATCTAAATCAGCTGAAATCAATAGTATGATACAATTAATGATTTGATTACTCTCCATACCCATATAACTTTTAACCATTTTAAGTCATATGAGATATAACTTTATTGCTCATAATCATAATAAAAACAATTGATGGATCTTTCCGCGAAACGGTCAGTCAAAGTGGATGGAACTGAATGGATCGCTCCTTCGCACACTTTTAATTTCGAATAGTCAGACACGCTATTTTTTTAGTGGGATAAGTACTGTAAGAAAAACTAGATTGATTGGATGGGAATCCTAAAAACATGTATATTTGATAGTTTGTCATTTTCAAAGGCTATTATTTGCTGCGACCTGCGCCAAAAAGCAGAGAATTCAATTCGTCCTCTTTGTGGACAGGCATCAACGTGTTGAAATCGGTATGGCCATTGGCCATGACAAACATAAACATAAACATTTACATACAGGCACATACATTCCTTCTGGCCCTACACTAGGATACCCAAAGGATCAATGAAACTCTTTTACTCCATGATTAAATCAATCTGCTTTGTGTTATTGCCTGTGATGGGTTTTACGGGATAGTCACTGGCCAATTAGCCAGCAATTAACACAGACATACTACATACAAACATAAATTAAATGATCATGCCATTTTCTCCGAAGAAAGATATGCATAGACTTAAGACCTCCACTTGCTATCCCCAACATTCTCAAGGTTACGGATATCTCTAAACTGCGTGTACCTAATGCCCCTTTTACTTTTTAATTTTATTTATATTGATTTTTCTACCCGTCTTCCCAATTACTTAGGGGAACTAACGTGTAAATTAATTAACGCAAAATGAGAAACAAGTTTGTTAGGGACATCATTCTGAGCAACTTTTACTAAGATACCTACCGATTTGATCACAGTAACTTAACTTTTGACTTCCCAGTACTTTTCGGCCTGAATGGGTCAGCTGATTTGTATAGAAAGGTGAATAATCAAGCTGTTGCTCTGATCAAATCGGTTTCATAATTAAAGTTGCTCACAATGTTTCTCATTTTGCGTTAATTAATTTACACGTCAGTTCCCCTAAGTAATTGGGAAGACGGGTAGACAAATAAACATAAATAAAATTAAAAAGTAAAAGTGTACCACAATGACGCAATAAATATATGAGTATGAGTATGAGTTTCACATTTTGCGTTAATTCATTTACACGTTGTATACGTTTACCAATTAAGTTTTCTCTACGTTTGTCTGGGGTTTGTTTCCTTCAGACTACGACTACTATTATCTCCTGTGTATGTTCAACGAAACGCAACAAATTGCTGCAATTTATTTGGCATGGCCACGTTAACATTTACTATAGTGTGCTTGCCTCCCGCCCCGAGAGAGCTCACCACAACTTTAACATAAATTCTGTGTGAAAATAGCAACTGTTGCTTAATCACACTTGCACTAAACTGAATGCGAAATCAGTCAAAGTTATAGGGAGACTTCAAATTCCACAAATTCAATTCAATTGATACAAATAATTCACTTCAATTGATACAAATTTCAGCTTGATACGTTTACGCTGTCTTGATATAAAAGGTCTTGACCCACAGACAGACAGATGGACGGACAACAAAGTAATCCTTTAAAGGTTCCTTTTTTTCTTTTAAGGATCGGAACCCTAAAAAACACTCGTACAAGATACGTTAGCCAAGCTAAATGTTGAAAAAATAATGTTTTTCCAATATTGACGTCGATGATAGTATTGGGATGATGGTTGGATATTCTATAAAATATACCTGTTGTAAAATAGCAAAAAATAACAGTAGATACATCGTTTATGAAAATCCCTTAGTTGACACTAAAAGTCACGACTCCCGGCTGAAATGGGGTGCTATCTACGCTATCTATCTCATGGTGCAATAAATAGGGATTTACACATTCTGTATTGTTAGTGAACTTAGCTTGTGATATAGGAAATAACTGTCAAAGTAGTTCCACATAGAGGGCGCTAAGTGTTTGTAACAAACACGGAGTAGGAAACAAAGAGTTTTATTCATCTAATGTTACAAATGTGTAAGCAGTAAAGAATTCTAAAAGCCACAAAAAAGTTAAATAAAAGAATGAGAGTTTATATCGTATAAATGCACACCCAGTCGCTTCTGGACAGAAGAGTCCTTTGACATTGACAGTGGGTACCAAGACGTCAATTAATGTCTATTGCAAGGGGATGAGAACTTGATGTCCCCTAATTTTAATGTATTTTTTTTTCCTTTTCGGCCAGCAGAATGACAATCTATGGACTGATAGTTCTTTGCTGTTGACAACGTAAAAAAACGTATGATTTATTTTTTCACTCTCCTTTTCCTTTACATTCTATTTGTTCTCTCCTTTGTATAAATCAACCAATAATATTTTGTAATGTTAAGTTCATAATGAAGTTCCAATAATACGCAATAATAAACTCATCCACAGAATGCAACTTCAAAAACATTTTCTTGGGTAACGATAAACTCACCCCACAATTTTGTACGAGAGTGCGATAACTTTCAGATCTTCTTGACTTACAGTAGACCCTCCTCGTCTCGTACATTACCAGACAATGGAAACTTGAACAATTTATTCGGTATTCGATTGAGATCTAAATTAGATTCTTTTATTCGCAGTAGAATGAAACTTTGCTTTGTATTTTACCACGTCTCGGGTAGAGTCACACAATTTTGGTGTACATCGATGCGTAATAAGGTTATACGGGGAAAGTCTAACTACTGAAAGGTTCGTCCAAAGTCCACGGCCCGCGATTTGTAACCTACCCACATTGGGGGATGCCGGACGGTTGAGTGGTTATAAAAGAAAAAAAACATACTCGTGCAGTGTTACTGTGCCTATGGTACTTCGCGTACTTAAGGTTATCAAATAAACTCACTTGTAACTTGCATTGCCGAATGCTGTAAACAACACAAAGTTTGCACGCGAGGTGAAACAATCATTAGGTTTAAGTAAAGACTGGCTCACTGGCACCCATCCAAGTAACAAGTTTGGATGGCTTACCAAGATATGTCCCACACGGTGCATTTCATTAGGTCAAGTGTTTTACATTGTAGAATTTCTGTTAGGTAAAATTAAATACGTTAATATTATAACTTCCTTCTCTATATGGAACTGTGAAAACAGAGAACTACAGGATACTCTGTACCTACCCACCATGTAATTTAGACAGATTCTCGTGTGAAGTAATACTGTAGATTTACAAGGCGTCAGCCAGTCAGTGAATAATGATGGCTGCATATTGCACGCCAACCGGAGCTCGGGGCTCGGAACAAATAATACGCCTCTTCCTGTGAAAGATAGATTATTTCAAACGATTGTAAACTGTTACGTCTCCATTTACCCGAGGGCCACAAATACTCGCAATACTTAGAGCCATTATTCAACAATGGCTTCGAAATTGCAGAACGCAGAGAAGGTTTCAAGAAAGTTATAGACAAAGGTAACCAGTTTTTTAATAAACAGCGTAACGCTGCTATGCCCGTAGCGTTCTCGTAGCGTCGTAGCACAATGTCCGTTCCTTTTTAACCGACTTCACAAAAGGAGGAGGTTAACAATTCGTCGGAATATTTTTTTATGTATGTACACCGATTGCGCCTAGACGGATAGACTGATTTGGATACTTTTTGTGTGAAAGACACCAGATACTATAATATATTGTACACACATAACTATTTTACATACAGATAACTAACGATTGAAAAACATGTACAAAGGCGAGTACAGCTTATTAATTGTCAAGAATTATCGAATCGTGAATAAATATATGTCTCTGGGCTGTCGCGATTTTAATACTTTTATTACAAACCGACCCTTGTTACCAGTAAAAGGAATAGACCCTCTCATTCTCATTACAGTTTAAAGCCTCAGAAAATTAGTCTCCAAGCTCGCGGCGTGATACCCATCATAAGCAGACTTTATTATACGTTAATAATTGCTGTGGCGAGGAGCTAGCCCTAATGGCTTGATAATTCAAGGAAATTGGAGTATTCAATCACTGGCTAAACTTGGGCACAATCATTTCTTTGTTAACCAACTTCAAAAAAGGAAGGGGTTATCAATTCGGTTGTTGTTTTTTTATCATTTTTTTAATGTTTGTTACATCGAAACTGGTACTATTTATGAACCGATTCCAAAGATTATTTCTTTGTTCAAAAGGAAAGCCCAATAGTTTGGTCCCATTTGTTGAAAATCCGGAATCGGTCCTGTAGTTAGGTTTCTACATGAAAAACTGTGAAGTTCAATTTGTTTTTACATGACATTATACATCCAGTTTTTTTGTGACTTTAGTCATTGTCACGAGATATTCTGTTGCTAGGATCGCATATTCGTTTACATTATGTAATACGTATGGACTTCAGGAGACAGATTTTAGCTAGAATTAAATGATACGGCTTCTGGGATTCTAATAAAACTAGGTACCGACATCGCCATTATTTGTATCTACCGGTCCCCTTCAATTACCAACATAGACCCATTCCTAAATGCTCTGGACCTAATAATCCCTCCCCTCTCCACCTTTAAATCTATTATTCTTACCAGTGATATAAATATCTATATTACACCCGCGTCACTGGACACCAGCTCCCATAACTACCTAAATAGACTAGCTTTCCTAGGCCTTCTTCCAGCTCACGACTTACCCACAAGAGACAATAGCTGTCTCGATCACACAATGTTGAGATCCCGCCTCCCCTCCCAAACCCTACTTCTTGACACCTATACCACAGATCACCGCCCCACCCTATTTATTCTACACTCAAACCCAATTCGTGACCGTATAGTGACAACCTCGGCAACTACAAACTACACAACCCTAGATGATGATTTTGAAAAATTAAATCTCACCTCAATTCTATCAATAACTGATCCTGAGGCCGCCACAGACACCCTCGTCACCGATTTATCAAAAATTATAACTCAAAACACCACAATTAGAACCATTTCGAAAAAGAACAGAATTATTAAACCTTGGATTACACCCGGGATTTTACGCTGCATGCGAAACAGAGACAGACTACACAAGCAGTCGAAAAAAAACCCAAATAACGACATCTTCAAAACAACTTACCTACGATATAGAAATTTCTGCACTAAATTACTTAAGAAACTGAAGAGACAATTTGAGTCATCTCAACTTCAAAAAGCTGGGTCTAATTCAAAACTTCTGTGGGATACAATTAAATTAATATCTAATTCATCAAAATCTAAATCTACACCGTCAAAGTTACTACTACCGTCCGTGCCCCCTTTAGAATCCTGCAACAATGTAAATAATTTCTTTGTTAATATTGGTAAAACTCTAGCAGACAACTTAACTAGTAAGTCCTCGCCTGCGCACACTCCTCTTTCACAACAACTTTCAACCACCATATCCTCTTTTGCTCTCTTCCACACTGACCCTGATGAAATCATCTCTTCCATTCGATCTCTGAAACCACACGCAGCTACCGGTTGGGATGGTATCTCGCCTCTTATACTCAAGAGGTATGCTCTCCCTCTGGCTCCTATCATCAGTCATATTTTCAACCTCTGTTTTGAACATGGCATCTTCCCTACTTCCCTTAAAAAGGCCATCATACATCCAATTTTCAAGAGTGGAGACAGATCCTCCCCAAACAATTATCGTCCAATTGCTGTACTTACGTCACTCTCCAAAATCCTAGAACACCTTATAAATAAAAGACTTACAAGTTACCTTGAAAATAATAACCTAATCTCCCCCAATCAATTTGGTTTCCGCAAAAAAATATCCACCGTCGATGCTATTCTAAGACTATCAAATAATATTATTAATCAAATAAACAATAACAAAAGAACACTGGCAATATTCTTAGACCTGGCGAAAGCCTTCGACACTGTTCCTATCCCCACTCTTCTTTTAAAACTCTCTTCAATAGGTGTCAGAGGCTCCCAACTCGATCTTTTCCGCTCATACCTTACAGGACGACGCCAGGCCGTAAAGATAGGTGCATGTCTGAGCGATGAGCTGGAGATCTGCTATGGAGTACCACAGGGTAGTATTTTAGGACCTACGCTCTTCCTCATCTTTATTAACGATTTATGCAACTTATCCCTCTTGAACGGCTCCATTATTACCTACGCTGATGACACGGTACTTCTCTTTAATGCCAAAACTTGGATAGAGCTAGAAGCTTTTGCGCAGACAGGCTTTGATTCTGTGTTTAATTGGCTACTAGCAAACTCTCTAACTCTAAATACCACTAAAACTAAATTTATTCCTTTCTCCGTCACCTCTGTTACCCAACCATCATTCAATATAACTATTAAAGCCCACTCCTGCGATAATCCTCTAAATTGTACATGTCCCGTTATTGTGCAAACCGATACTATTAAATATCTGGGCATCACTTTAGACAAGCACCTAAATTTCAAATGTCACATCGCCACTCTAACGACTAGACTCCGTAAACTTATGTATATATTTAAAACAATCCGTAACGTTGCCGCATCCAAAATAATTAAAATGACTTACATGGCCCTCGTTCAATCAATTCTAACCTACTGTATCACCTGCTGGGGGGGGAGCAGCTAAGACACATTTGGGACCCTTGGAAATTGCCCAAAGAGGAGTTTTGAAAGTTGCCACCAAACGTCCCACATACTTCAGTACATCCGAACTATACAAACTTTGTGACGTCCTTACCGTCAGACAATTATTTATTTTGGACACAATTCTCCGTCAACACCATCTTACAGCTTATCATCCAATTTTGAAGCGTCGCAAAGATCTAATCTGTTGTATCCCCACTCCTAACCTTACTTTTACAAAACGTCACAATATTTTCCTAGGCCCATATCTGTACAACAAACTAAACAAACTTTTTTCCTTCTTCCACCTAACATCTTACGAATGCAAAATAAAAGTAACTAAGTTTCTCAAAACCCTAACATATGATGATACTGAAAATCTCCTCTTATCTTTAAATTGAAAAAAGTTTAATTGAGTATAATTTCACTCGCATCACACACTCTCATTGACGCACGCACACTCACTCACAAACACTCACATACACGCGCGTTTATCTTCCATTCGATACACACACTCACACACCCTTACGCACCCTCACACACACATACACACATACGCACACACCCTCATACGCACACGCACACCCACACACACCCACACACCCTCACACACACACACACCCTCACACTACTTGTACTTGTATTATTCTTGTTAGAACCGTCTGAATATCCAAATCTTACCACAAACGCCTCGGACGAGGTACGGGCCTGCGAGCCATAAATACAGGTTATATTATTATCCTAGTTATGGCAGCAGTCAACCACCATTTTTAAGTGTACCTACCATTTTCCTTGAATAAATACTTTTACTTTTACTACTACTTTTTTGATTTGTAGGCTCGTTTTCGGGTCTAGATGACATCGACACTGTAAAACAAGCGGGGAGGACCAAGTAATGAAGTCGGTTTTTTTTTAAGTTTTTAACTTGGCGAATTATTCATTCAATTATTGTGCTACCGTCCGTCTGTCCGTCTGTCTGTCACCAGGCTGTATTTCATGAACCGTGGTAGCTAGACAGTTGAAATTTTCACAGATGATGTATTTCTGTTGCCGCTATAACAACAAATACTAAAAATCAAAAGAAATTTAATATTAAGGGGGCTCCTATACAATAAACGTGATTTTTTTGCTCATTTTTGCTCGATATTACGATTTACTCGAGTATATTATTTACTTAAAAAGTGAATAATTAAATTAAAATTAAATAATATTTAGGGAGGCTCACATACAACATGTTTTTTTGCGGTTTTTTATAGATAATGGTACGGAACCCTTCGTGCGCGAGTCCGACTCGCACTGGGCCGGTTATTTTTATATCTAATAGGTGAATCAAGGCAATAACAAAGAAAAACAGAGAACTATATCTAAACAAGATATCTAATAGGTGCACTGAGTAGACCACTAGAACAGTGAATTTGTCAACAAAACTATAATGTGATGGATGTGTAGTAAATGTAGGTACATTATACGTCGTTACATTCGATTAGTTATAGGTAACTAGATTGATTACATAGTTAAATCTTCATGCATATAAAATAAATACCCTGTGTATTTTTGTAGTATCTCCAAGAAGAGCGCGAAGCACTGGGGCACTACCCACCTTTTCTCGTAACGCTTCGTCGTTATTTTGAACTCTCAGAACTTGGGTTTGGATTATACCAGATCGACAAAATTCTTGGGATATGATGTCAATAGTACACATTAAACTAAAAAAGTTTCAGGTGCATAGCTCTTATACTTTAGATTTTATTGCTATCTAAAAAACCCCGATTTCATCACTGACTTACTCACTGTTGATTAACAAAACTTTTAGGGCACTTCCTGAAGTCCTAGAAAGCTGAAATTTGGTATTTAGGCTAGGATTAGCACACTTTTCACCCCTCAACCCCCTAAACTAGGGGATGAATTGTTAGTATGAGACTTCCGCAAATTTCGAAGCTAGAGGTCTGAAAATTTATACAGTGACTGCTTATTATAAATACTAACTTTACATAACCTTCAATACTCCATAACTGTAGAGATGGGCTAGCCCCCTGTCATGCAAAATGGTCACCCACTTACAAAAAGAAATGAAATCCCACCATGGAATAAACTTTTCTCCTTACTACGTCTCGGTTTTACCGCAAAATTAGACAATATGCTAATTGTGCTGGTTGAAGGCACCGCTACATAAATTCCGCTAATTTGAATAAATACATAGCAAACAACTATTCGTGTAAGACATTACAGCATTCTTTGTAGGTACAGACTATAAAAGTATAGGTACTTAGCGTTTTTTCTGCGTGTATAAGATCGTTTTTGGTTTTGCTTGTATGAAAATGACACCTTTTTGTCATAAGAACGAGCGCACTGCAGGCACTGCAACCTTACTCCTACCTTATTTTCAATGGAATAGTCCATAGTGAACTTTATTTTACCTAAATTGAGTTGTTTTGAAAAGGTCATGGAATTTTCTCGGATTAAATAAGGCACCTAATATCAGCATTGGTTGATTGCGATAACGGGTCTTGCGAAGACACTGCTTTGAACATTGAGGCTCAAAAATATAGGACCAAATCTAGGACTCACCAACGCCCGACGAGTGTGCCGATGATGACTTGATATAACAGCTGTTGGTTTGCAGGCAGGCGCGGGGGTGCGGCTGCGGCGCGGAAGGAACTCTGCCGACGGGAAGTGATGTCATAAGCATAAGCCTAGTAACAGGTCGTAAACAAAGAGGTTGGATGCCAACGATAAAGTTTGTGTTAAATCTAGGTTGGATATGAGTTCTCCCTGACAGTTTTCTATCTATAAGATTGATGATGTCTTTAGAGGAGAGGGTTTTTTCGATAATAATATTCGTGATCGGTCTGCTGACTTTTATGTGGCCAACAAAGTTGAATAAATCGTAACTTATTCTATGGTTACGGTTCATGCTTTCCTTAATGAATTAAAGTGGTTTTCTTAATTTCAGCTCCACAACAGTCACAGATGTAGCCATTAAACAGGCATAACAGCTACTTTCTCTGTATAAATTCACGGCACTTTACCTCGATTTATTTCTAAGTACTTAATGTAATAATGATTGTAGAGCTTGTCCAAACTAAAATGACGCGCCCCGCTACCGCTTTAAAGACACAGAAATATATCGCAGATAAAGGAGTGGGGCGCGTCATTTGTAGTTTGTACATCTACCACTGTGTGAGTAATTTTTATTGAGAGATGAAAAGGGACAATAATGGACGTGGATTGCACAGGCAGGACATTTTTGCGTGGTGTTTACGACGTATGTGATGATGATGAGTCTTATACATAGGAGTGGACTCCCTACAGGCTGATGATGATGATGTTTTACTATTTTAGTATTCGTGATGATGCGACTGCAAATTTACAATAGTGAAGTCTAAATGCGATACAGCAGAGCCATTTTGGCGCCACTTATTTGGATTAGTGAGGTGGAGCGAGTATAAAGAGCTCCTGAAAATGTCAAGTTTCAACGATAATCCGCAATATATTGGAAAAGGAAATTGATTTAATATTTAAAGATCGTATCAGACTGTAAGGTCCAGAGCGGTGATTCAAAATGCTTTGAGGTTCTAAAACCTGGGGATAAGGGTGGATTTTGAACAGAAACATCTCTATAAGAGGTAGCAAAGTGAATCACGTCGTTGTAATCAAGTCTCGAAGTCTGGCGTTATTAAAATGAACTCTATTGAAAGTAATAAGATTAATGGCTTAACACATTGAGTCAAGCTGTGCTGTGCGTGGTATTTTGGAATCATAAATTCGATCCATGATCTTGTTGGAATTTCGTAGGGTACGTTGTTGTGAGGCGATAAAGGAACTTGAATTCTGCTCTATTCTATGGGTTTTAGAATGCTTTGTTTCTTTCAGTTTTGCGCAGCAGTATAACATAAAGCCGTAAGCAAGACAAATGTTGCCGTAGTGCAAATGTTTTTATTTCGAATATTCGTTACACATGTAGTAGCAGACAGCCACAGGCAATCAATAGTTTCTTATCAATCTATCGAATCGTTTGGTTTATTAATTCTACTCCAAGGTTCACAAGATTCTAACCGCAAGAATACACCCCCTCAAGACCTCTTTCAAGACAGACTTATGTTATGTTATGACTAGTATAATAAAGTTCTTTTAAACTTGCGAAAAACATTTCTTCTAGGTAGTTTCATTTACAGCGTAACTTGACTACGTTCCTCTTCCGTATCAGTTCTACCATATTAGGGAGAATATTGGTGATGCTGTTAATTAAAGTGCATCTCTTATCCATCCAGTACCTATTTATTTCCTGGGAAGCGAACACCGTGAGCAAACATTAAAATATTTATATTTTCTTTGGGTGCCATCTCCTATCGGAGGTTAGCGACTAATAGGCAATGTGGATACGGAATTCTGAGGCCCGGAGATTCATTCATCATGGGATTCAGCAAATATAAAAGTATTTATTTGTATCACAAGCAAAACCGACTTGGTATGTAACCAACTGCCCCCCCTAGACAAGATGCAAAACGCTATTATCGTTCGCACGAAACGCTAAGAATATGTATGCGATTTGACAGTTCCTCCGTCACGCTACGCTAGCGTCACCAAATGTCAAAACGCATACATTTTGAGTTTTTGTTTCTATTCGTTTTCGTAGCGTTATTAACTTTGTCTGGACATGCTGTGGGAAATGAGAAGGCATCGAGGGATATTGATCGGAGATATTAATTATGCAGAGAGTTTCAGTAGTTAGTAGTTAGGTGCCTATAATATCTTGGATAAACTTCTTTCCAAAGTTCCGATCAGTGCCTAGTATTGATATTCTCTTAAATGTTGGCTTGGCTTGAAATTTAATTATTGAAGTTAAAATCAGGCTTGAGCATTAACTTTTTTGCTACCAGCATCTCCATAGCTTTAGTAGGTACCACGAAGGTTAAACAAAATGAAATGTCGAGATAAACTTGACCAATCAGTACCTCTGCCACCTCGAAGGCGCGACGCTATTTATCCAA
Organism: Argyresthia albistria; assembly: GCA_963457715.1. NCBI lineage: Eukaryota > Metazoa > Arthropoda > Insecta > Lepidoptera > Argyresthiidae > Argyresthia > Argyresthia albistria. The sequence continues at coordinate 4,287,133 of OY735263.1, forward strand.
TACACAGACAACAGCAAAAAACGTCGGATCTGCGCTGTAGTTGCATCGAAAGGAGCAACGCCTGGGTCGCATGAAGTGACTCGAATAGAGTAACTGGAGCCGTCGTATCCGGTCGCACACACTTGTCTATTGTGATTGTGAACCATTCATAATCATATCTCTTGTTACACACGAGCACATAGGAACAACTGTAGTCTTATACCTAATGCATCTCTGAATCAAATTAATAAATCGAATAATCATAATCGCTATACGTACGAAAGACATTCATTCATATTCATTCATATTCTTTATCGCACAGTAACTTAAAAAATACATTTACAAGAAATATTATACGCAAAGGCGAGCTTATCTCTAAAGAGAGATTTCTAGCAGCAAACCTAGGCAGGAAAGGAATGTGGATGTGATGATGACATGTCGTTTGAAATAATTGTGCTGTGAATAGGTAGTCCATTTATTTCAATGGTTTTGCGATTGGAATTCTTGGAAGTAAGAGGATAAAATAAGTTACTGTTTGAATCTCTGTCATTTCAAAATTCCTATCGCTACCCCGCCTTTATACTGAAGGATATTTGATATATTCGAGACCCAGTAGATATCGAGCGATTCCCAGAACATAAAATATCGTTCACTTTTCTACTCTAGTGAGGTAGGGTAAGTAAGTACCAAAAGGTAAATTATTGCGATTGGCTTTTTTACCGCGATTTTACCAGGGCAGGAGTTCCCGGCATTCAATAGTCGAGAACAAGCCCAAAACCGCAACGAGTCTACAAAATCTGAGATTTTAATATTCATGCATTCCCGAACAAAGCCGCGGTAGGTAAACAATAACCTATTCGCGAGATGTATTAGCTGTGTTCCATGCAGATAAGATTTATGGCCGGGGACGATGACACGAAGCATTCTCCTCGAGAACAGTTTAATAATCCTCCTACCATTCTCTGGAGAGGATTGCCAATAAGTGGGATTCTCTATTGTGAAAGTCCCGCTGTAGGTACTCAGTGAATCCAATTACTTCGTACTCGTTACACTGTATGTTTCAGGTGGAATCGATTTGGAGTATAGCACTAAGTATTACTACTTAACCCCTTTACTCTCAGAAGCACACCGCTCGGACGACTGAACAATGGCGAAGTATTGTGTCGGCGAACCAGTTAGAGTTCAGAGTTCAAAATTTTTATTGACCATAAAATCATACATATTACTTAGTCAACGTCAATATAATATTAATATTTTTGTATACTACCGCCCGTTCGGAAGTTGTGGGCTTAGGGATGGAGCAAAGAAGGGCAAGAAACCTCCCCCGTACCTCTTTTAAAATATCAGAGCCTTAAAAATACAATGTTATGTATTTCTACTTAAGTCTAAGGAAATACACCGAGGAGAGACGTACTGACTCAGTCCATCGCCCCTCTTTGGATTTCTGTGCGCTGAGATGGTAAAGACCATGCAGTTTTGTCATCTAAATATTCTTTTACACTGTAATATGACTTCTTCAATAGGCCGTTTTTGACATAGTTTTTGAACCTCCTTTCTGGTAGGTCCGTTGCTTCATTAGGTATTTTATTATAAAAACTAACACATACTCCCATAAAAGAGTGAGCAACCTTACTGAGTCTGAACGCGGGCATAGCAATCTTATTTCTATTTCTAGTGCCAATACTATGATTATGACCTAAAGTCTTAAATAAACCTATGTTTTTTCTGGTATACATGATATTTTCATAAATGTATTGACAGGTAACAGTAAGTATATTGATATTTTTGAATTTGTCCCTTAGTGATTGCCTAGCATCTAGTTGATAGATAGCCCGAATGGCCCTTTTTTGTAAGACAAATATTGTGTTTATATCTGCCGCTCTCCCCCAAAGAAGTATTCCGTAAGACATAATACTATGGAAATAACTAAAGTAAACCAATCTGGCAGTTCCTACATCTGTGATGTGTCTGATTTGCCTGACCGCATAAGCAGCTGAGCTAAGTCTTCGTGAGAGACTAGTTACATGAGGACCCCATTGAAGTTTCGAGTCTATAGTGATTCCAAGGAAAATTGTTTCTTCAACGAGGTCTAGTCTTTCCGTTCCTATGCTTACACTCGTGTCCACCTGCCGCACAGCATGAAGGTTACCTAAATTAACTTAACTCCTAAGATAAGTACCTACTTATTATTCATATCAAATTCAATTATTCATGTCATGACTGAATACGTCATAGAAATTGAACTCATGCAGGCGCCAGTCAATTCCATCAGTCATCCATCATGAATGAGTGACGGTTGCATGATGTCGATACAAATCAACTTCAGTCAACCGTCAGTCATCGCATTAGACGGTCAGTTAGGTATTCGTCAGTCACAGCACTGACAGTGGCAAAACTGACAGCAAAACCTACGGTGTACTGGACGCTTAAGGACATTGCAGGTACACCTTATCTAAGGGCCCGTCTGCACGGCGATTTTTTTCCGCGCGATTTTTGCTCCGTGAACTGTATGCGGAAAACTGCGGAAAAAATCGTCAGTGCGGCTACTCCTATAGTATTGAACGTGTTACAGAATTGCGAGAAAAATATCGCGCGGAAAAAATCGCTATGCGGATGGGCCCTCCCTGGAGGGCCGGCCGCGTTTCGCGCCGCGACCGCGACACGATACCGCTACTGTATCGTGTATTCTACTTTTGTACGTGGTATGAAGGTTTGCTGGAAGAGGTCTCTGTGCAACAAAGTCTTACCGTGTTGTTTGTCCGCACAAGGCGGGTCCGGCGTCCGCGCTCTTCTCTCCACCACCGGCGCCACCGGCGATACCACCGGTGCTACCGGCGATACCACCGGTGCTACCGGCGGTGCCACCGTCGGAACCACCGGTGCAAGAAGCCGGTACAACTCCAACTCGTGGTAGAACTCCCGGCCGCGGGGGGACTCCCCGCTGGCGTCGCCTGTCACCTCGGCGGTCAAGCCGTTGAGGACGAGGCGACGGGCCATGGCGCGCCATCACACAGGCATTTGCGGCTTTAGTTTAGCGGCACAGGGTTGTGTCGCCTTAGAATCTTTTGCGCTTGTGGCATTGTAAGTATCACACAAGAAACTCTAGGTTTTCGGTATGCCACGGATTTTTAATCATTCAATTTTCATGATAGAGCATTGTCTGGCACGCACAGACTGATATGCAATGTAGGTAATAGGTACCTATCATACAATTTTTCATGATAGTAGGTAACGATAGTAGGTAGTCAAGATAGTTTCGTACAATTAAAACTTTGTCAAAAATTGGAACATGTTAACGAAGAACATGACGACCCGACATAAGTACAGGTTCTTATACCTAGTTCGCGAATCGCGAGTCATTTTAATTAATTTAATGTAATCAAGAAGCCTACTATAATACAATAATGTAAAAAGATATTTTTTGGCTCACTTTCAGCTTAGGATATGATTGATATTACGGTAACTAGGTAGGTACTTAACGATTGAACATGCAGGCAGAATCATCTATCAAGATAACCTTTAGCAAACAGGTGGGCTCAAGTAGCAGGCACGTTACTTCTCCATTTTTAAACAAGGAGATTAGGAGACTCACTCAAGTCAAGGTATATTGGCAAGATCATGGACGTATATTATAATTGGCAAGATTGTTTTTTTATTTTATTTATAGGTAAGTATGTGACTCATTTTTTGTTACCGTAATGGGCGTTAGATATCCAGGTACCCTTATATTTTATTTTATAAATAAATCCATACTTCACTTTCCAGAAGAAATTATACAACTTCTGTTTACAATAACAAGTCCACATCCACAACTCGTAACTCACACAACACAGCACAAAACTCGCACATCGTAATAACACAGCGCCTGCGAAGTTTGTCTGGGCCACATCTGCTCCGCGAAGTAGTTTTGTTGCAGCGACGTAATTCGCAGGCGTCGCAAGACTCGCGTCTGGTCCAAGCCGCGCGCGGCCGCTGACTGCAGAATGAATGAATCGACACCAAAACGCACAGTTTCAAGCGATTGTTTTCAAACGCTAGCGAAAACAACAGTTTGATGCGTTTACACCATTTACTAGGCACTCGATGGCGACGTCACTATTCCTATACTTAGGTAGTAGGTACCTACCTATATCTGAGGCATTCTACTAGGTAGGTAATATTACCATCAGGGCTTGATTCAGTTACCAAAACACGTACGAGAGATAGGCCTCGTCACAGATATTATAATCCTCGTCCAGAGTGAGGGAATATTTACACTTAAGCCAGCCATACACGCTACCAGGCCTCATGGTAGCTGGTCATGGTTACCCTACTTTGGATTTTTTCTGTTTACTGTAAAAGAGTGAGACAAAAATCTCTAGTAAGTGGCTCTCGCTCGGCACGATTTCTCTGCATCAAGTTGGCAAAGGAATAGCTATCTAATTGCAATGTCAAACAGTTTAATATACATTGGCAAATTTTTTAAAGTCTTCTATCCTATTTAGGTAGTTCGTCCAAGGTTTAAGGTTTTTTTAATCTTTGGATATAGAGGTACAAATAAATCAAATTATGTAGTCATCACAACATCTAATAATATAATAAATAAATAAAACAGGCTTACATCTACTTAGTGCGGGCTTTAGACATTCTAGATTAAATAAAACAATTACAATTAGTCGAAATTTGTTTTGCCGAGGCAACATTTTATGACATAATCAAGAGAGCTTCGAGATACAAATAAATCAAACCGATATGTATAATGCCTATTGGGTTTT
>OY735263.1:4292065-4322424 GCA_963457715.1 Argyresthia albistria
AACTAACGCTTGGTGACCAATCAGGAATGAAAGATCTGTGTTGATGACAGGGTTATTGCAAACGTCACTCATCAGCCAAAAGAACGTTGTATGACTCTGTACTGTACATATATACATACATACATACATACATACGTACATACATACGTACATACATAAGCTCATGCCTTTTTCCCGGAAGAGGTGGGCCGAGACTAAAGACCACCACTTGCTACAATCCTTCTTCTTTTATTTAATAATTGGCGTGTCAACTTCTTTAGAGGTGAATTTTGTCAGTGTCAAGTGAAATTTCAAAGTTGCTATTTGGTCAGGTTCTTTCTCGACCATGCACTGACTACTATGCCCACTAGATAAGTTTCTGACTGCCAACAACGCCATATCGGAAAAGGCCTGACGCTATTTATGATTTCTGTGGAGATCTCAACAGCCTCTCTCATTAATTAAAATAAAACTCCACCTCCTGCACAGTAGGCGCGTCTTCCTCAGCCAGTAACAGCAACGCAGTTGCACAATCGTTCCGCAGTGCTAGCGCGCGACGCGCCTTAGCCACCCGCGCGCTTGCGTCGCGCTCGCGCCACGCACGCGCCATGATTGTCTCCACCTCGTCGACTTCGCCGGACAGACAGAACCAGGCTTGTTGCTCCTGTGGATTTGGGGTTTATTAACAAGCATCCTTAATTGTATACTAGATCATGTTTTGGTCCCAGGGCACCTATGGTTAAACTTTAAAGGTGTCCTTTAACCGTTAAAGGAACTAAGTGTGGCGAGTTACAGTCAAAATCCTAAGGCCTGAAAGACAAGAAGAAAGGAAGTAAGCACAGATCACACAAGAACCTACAAATTCTTATATTTGTGACTCAAGTTATGAAGTTAGAGACCATACACACTCTTAAAATATGTATAGGTCTTAATTGTATCATTGTCAGAAAGACCAAATATAGAGTTAGTTGTTCATGCATGTCTTAATTTATAGCTTCTCTCCATAGGATCTCAACAGTCTTCTATCAATATTCATCATCATCATCTCACCTGCCACCCATCAGCAGAGGTACAGATATTAGGTCTCTCAGTACAGATATTAGGTCAAAATTAGGTCAGAATTATCATATGTTATGAATAATGTGTTTGTACTTTTGTACATGTCATACCTGTGCAGACAGATTCATATCATAGTAAGTGAGCGGGGCTCTCCCAGTGGCCCATAGCCGAGCATATTCTGCTCCACGTAGTAATGCCAGTGGGTTGCGCCAAACCTGTTGGAGTGAAGGTAATATTTTTTATATATACTACTGTTTTCGTTATGAACAGAAATTATTCATTTCTGATTTCATTGTCAAAAGAAGCTAAGAAAGGGGGCACACACTTCAGAATTTTAAATCAGATTCAAAGCACTGATTACAGATAAGACAAGTGCAGGGGTTGCTCAGTACTGTACTGACAGTCGAAATACCGCATCTGTGAGTCCAGCCTCAGGGTTCTTTCATAGAAGGTTGGCTGTACCATTTAACCCAAAGGTTACTACCGATCGTTAAAACTATCAATTTTGTTTCATAGGATTTGAAACTTATCAGTGTTAGAGTTCAAAACGCGATCCAATTTTCAAAAATCCAGTAACATCTGGGTTAAGATCGCTATCTCAGCAGGTATCTACTTAAACATGAAACAATATTGATATTTTTTCATACTAACTTGAATCCACCAACCCATAGCTCTTAACGGAAGGACTTTAGAAATACCTACGGGCCGCGGTCTTTCTAAAGCCTAGCCCTCTTAAAAACCCACTGCATGATATTATTACCTTACATTCGCCAGCCGGTGCGGCCTCCCCGCCACCCAGCCATGGTCCCAGCTGCGAAAGCGACACTTGCTCTATAAACGACGTACCATACTTCCGAAAATACCACCACTCAAAGATCAGTATCATGCCAGATATCAGGGAAGATGTGCCAGTCAGGGCGACGTAAAACTTCGGAGTCAGAGCGCTGAGGAAAGCCGTCGAGTCCCACATGATTGAATACCCAGCGATAACAGAAAACGAAACGGGGTTTGAGTGTTTTAGGCAATAAGCTGGGTGCTAAAACCTTCACTTAGAAACTCTGATCGATTTGGGATAGTTGTTTATTCAGATAATATGTGTATTTATTGGAAAAAAGATAAATAATTTCCCATCCAACCAAGCACTTTTGTTTTGTTTTTAAGAATATTGCGTCTCAAAATCGAACTCGCAAAAGGTAGGCCCTTTTTTTTAGTAATCGATTCATGTTATATTTTAGAGGTACACGAGTTCGTTGATGTCATGTGATGGTTCTCTCGGTGTGTTAGATTAGGGAATTTGGGATTATTTATTACCATACCATGAGCTGATGTGCGGCTGGGAAGGCCCGTGACATGGTCAGTGGTCAGGTCACTGGTCTATCTCTATCCATCATCATCATAATCTGTTGTGTAGTTGTAGAGTACATACAGCATACAGTACAAGCTACAGGTATGTGTGATGATGTGATAAGTCTGATAAGCTATCGGGGATCATTTTGTCTAGGAAGAGGACAGGGTAAGAGCGTAATTTTATTTTACCTACTATCATTCATAAGTAAACTCTCATCTAATGCAGAAGCAGAAGCTACAGAACAGAGCATAATGATAGTCACAGATGGAAATAGATTAATATATTACATACCTAACCTACTCTTGTACTCTTAGCTACTTACTTATTTACTTGTTAGTATAGGTACAGACTGACTTCTGTCCTAAGTTCAACAAAGTGAAATAAAATATCAAAAAGTTAAGATTTCTGACATTGCTAGTCTAAAATAACAAATATCTAAAATATTATTTTCATATTAAACTAACTTTTGTGTAGATATGACACCGATGAGAAAAGCGGCAATGGTGAAACCTTGAGCAGCAATTCGTAATCTCATCATATTTTGTGACATAACTGGATTCCTGTGCCTGAGGTTCCACAGTCCGTAACCCAATGCACCCGTTGTAGCTATACAACCTGAAAAGAAAATTATATTATACATATATGTCCAACCCTTTAACTGTGGGTAGTTGTAAAAATGGCTAGTGATTTGGCTCAACTTTAGTTTCTGACCTACTCGCTAGGTCGTCCAAACTTTTTTAGCGTATAGTTGGGGTCATTTATTCATCTTCCTGAAAGTTTCAGGTTGCGGAACTCAGTAGTTTTTAAGATATGATTTTTTGAAAATCTGAAAATATTGTAAAATTATGTAACAAAACGCAAAAAATATGTCAAAATCATAGTCTGTGGTCAAAATAAATTACTTACGTTTCGTTGTATGCATATTTGAAAAGATGAATCTATTTTAAACGTAAAATATCACTTTTGATAAATTAAAAGTTGTAATTTTTCTGAAGCGGAGTGCATTTGGGGTGTTGTCTGTCCGAGTTTTTGTTGGTTGGGCAGCCATTTTGAATCCGATTGGATCAATTATAGGTTACTTCCTGTTTGAAAACTAAAGATAGGTTTGTTAGGTACACACTTATAAGCAGAACCGGGAGCCGGAGCGAAGCGGAGCGGAGCGAGGCGACCCCCTACTTCTGGCAACCCCCCCTCCAACCCCTCATCCCCTCCAACTCCCCCGCCCAACAATGCAAAAAAACTTCAAAACTCAAAACTTTAAAAAATCATATCTCAGCAATTAGGCATTTCCGCGGGGGGGGAGAAGTAGGGGAGGTATCTACCCCCCTTCCCCTTCCCCCCTCCCCCCTCAAGGTCAAGGTCAGTAGGTCAGGAACTAAAGTCCTTATATTATGTAACCTCCAAAAAAAAAAAAAACATATCTCAGAAACTATGCAGTTCCGCGCGGGGGGAGTAGTAGGGGGTGCATCCCCCCACCTCCCCCATCCCCCCCTCCCAAGGTCAATTTCAGTAGGTCAGGAACTAAAGTCCTTCCCACAGAGGTTTATTATTGCCCCTCTGCACAATTGAACATTTTGAACGCATGCATGGTCAAAGATGATGATGATATCTGGTAGTTTACCGGCGTTGGCTACCTTCAAATGATGCAAGATCCAGATGTACTATGTAATAAAATTGCTATAAATATAAAATTACCTATTGGCACGAAAGGATTATCAGCAAATTTTCTGGCAAATTTATCCCCAGCGGATTCTTGTACGACGTGTGAGCCCATGTCTAGATGTAGCTGAACCCAGTCTAAGTCTGTTGGCGGAGGCTCCATTGGAAATTAGATGTTTTTTGCTATTATTTAATACAATTTTATTTATTTGAGAATTTTTAAGATCCTATGAATTCCAATGCAAGATGCAAGCAAGTCTATTTATTTTGATCAAATCACAAATCAGCTGTTTCTTTTGACATTTGACATAGTGTTGCTCACTTTTATAATTCTATTCACCCTTACCAAACGCGAGCCAATTCGAGCAGTAGAAGAACAGGTAGGTACCTAAAAAAACTTTCTAGTGACTAATTTGAAGATTTCGATAAACATCATGTGGTAAGCATTTACCCTATAATTGGATAAGGGTTCCTATTATTTTTAACTTCAACGGTCTCCAGACTGATACAGTAGGTCGATGGAGTTGGAATGATGGGGTTCGTGTCATCATGCCGCATGCAAGCATGCGTGAAATGCTTCATAGTGAGATGTCGGCGTACACACACACACACACACCCTCATATACAAAAGCACACATAGAAGTGGAGGTCTTGTGGATGCGTTGTGGATGTGGATCCACTGTATGGAAAGCAAAAATCACTCCACATCTACCAAGGTGAAGGTGCCCTGGTAAGGTTGTTAACCTAGCCCTCAAAATGCAGTCTGGAGGGCCTTAGATTTTTATGATTTCTATGATCATCTAGGGGCCTAGGGACATTGTAATGTAAATTGTTGTGATGGTGGGTTAAAAATAAAATAAAAACTTTAGAACTTTTGGCTAACGGCGACGTGATGCTTTACGAGAATTTTTATTTTACTTTTAATCTTTTGGTTTTTTGCGAGTACAGTACCTACCCGACAAAGATTTTATTAATTAATACAGCAGAGTACAGTTCATTCATTATCGATTCGCTCTACTGCAGGGAAAAATACTTATAACGGCAACACTAGCAGACTTGTGTTTCAAAATTGATTTAGCTTTCATCGGACCTATTCAATACAATTATATGAAAATAAATACTCTGTGTAAAGTTAATGTTTTCCAGCTATTTTCTATTCTGTGAACAATCGGCAAGCGAGCTTGCGCGGCGCGGCAGCGAAATGTCACTGTCACGTTGCATTTCGGTCGGCGTGTCACTGGTTCGATCAGCGGTCAGCGGAGCCCGAGCAGGTTTCACCAGTTCCACTGCAGCCAGCGTTTGTCGAACACCCTTGCCCAGAATGTACATCACAGAAGAGCGTGGCGCCCCTTATGCCCCGGACTATCGGGTTTATTTCAGTGAGTAATTTAACTTGGAAGTCTGATTTGATTAGTCGGAAGCTCAGCCTGTCATCGTGACCCTGACCTAACGGCTAACCTTTAGTAGGATGCGGAACTAATCTCCAGAGATAAGGATAGTCGTATAAATCGATTGCTAATGTCTAATGTAATCGGATTATTTACTGACTGTATAGAAGTCGAAAAAAACTTCGGTAAAGTTTACATCAATAGATTAGCGGCAAGAGGTACCTACCTATCCGTCTCTGCCGCCGAGAGTTTGGGTCATGATAATAAGTTTGTCATTGATCATCATTTATTCAAATCAAACTCGTATGTGTATTGAATTTGTGTTTTTAGGGATGTTGAAATGTGCAATACTATTGAGAAGTTAATGATAGGTACCTTACCTGCTAGACTATAATATCTACAATACAAAGTCCAAAATAAAATCTATTTTACAAATCATTTCCATTACTTTATGGCCTTGAATGTTTGTTTTTGCCCAGAATATTTGCAAGATTAGATAAATGAAACTTCATATTCACTTCACACTAACCAAAATACTATTCAACATGAAAAATAAAACTACACTACCCTACAGTCGGGTTCATTAATATATGAGCAAAATTAAGGCTTCAAATATAAAAGTACATGGAAGGGTAGTTACATAAATATTTGAAATTAAATGAAATGAAATGAAATTTATTTGCAAGAAAACAGTAATAAGATGATCTTAATTTTAGAGTATGCCCAGTGTTTTCAGCTTATGTATAAGCATGCAAAATAGTTACAGTTTTAATTTATGAAATAGCGTTATACTATAGTAAATGCTTTTAAGCAGATTCATTAAAAATAATAGGTATGTGAATCTGCTCAGATGTTTATGTACCATTCCATGTACATTTGTAGCCTTTGTTTTACTTATATACTTATTTATAAACTGGACTGTACATACTGTCCCTCCATTTTTCCAAGTGCTGCTATTAGTCTTCTCATTAGTAGAAATATATTTAAAAAGTATTTATTACCTAGAGGTAAAATATTGTTTTGTGTAACAGACCCAAGGAGAGTGTAGAAATTCCTACAGATGAATAAAACTGCACATTATCTACAGAGGACGCAGCAGGCCCCATCTCGCCGCTCCACGACATCCCATTATGGGCCGACAAGCAGGCGCAACTCCTCAACATGGTCGTAGAAGTACCACGATGGAGCAACGCCAAGATGGAAATATCTCTCTCCGAACCACTCAACCCAATCAAACAGGATGTGAAGAAGGGACAGCTCCGGTTTGTGAGCAATGTGTTCCCGCACCATGGTTATATTTGGAACTATGGAGCGCTGCCACAGACTTGGGAAGATCCATCTCATATTGATCCTAGTACTCAGGTAATATTTTGTGGTTTCTTTAGACAAATTATGTCTATGTGTTAAGTATTTTTACTATGTTGAGATAAGATATAGGTGTCATGAACAAGGTTTACGATTATGACATATTTCTAAAAACAAATAGGTACTAATATAATAGATTGTAACTTGTGACTACTTGTGACTCAGCTATGTAAATTATTATCATAATTTAATGCATCTAGGTACATGTGTTAAGTTATTATAGCTGTATTTAATTAATACCAACCTGATGCTTGAGCAAATATATTTCATGGCTCATAAATTAATTAATTATAGATTGGTAACGTTTTCAAAGGCAGGGCTAAGGATAAGGAGTTTGCATACAAAATTGATGCATAATTTTGGTTGCATTTTTATGTCGATAGGGGGTCTAAATAAAATGACAATCCACTTGTTTCCTATAAAGATTAATATAAATCAACTGTTTTCTCAATAAGCAGCAACTGAAGAGAATGTTGCACAAAATAAGTACACAGATAATGTTGTTGACTGCCTCTCTTAAATTGAGATTTGAGGCTCCTGCATTAGAATCGCAGCTAGGTAAAACCCCAGGTCTTGACAGTTTATAAAGTGTGTCACATCACATGACTGGTTCTGGTTCTCACATACTGGTTCGGTATCCTAGTACGACACGGTATCCTAGTGTGGAGCCTGATGCAATATCTGTGCCTGCCTGTACATATAAAACAGTAAAGTTATGAGATGGAGATTTAAAGCTCGACTTTCTCCACAACCTTACGTCAACCTTAATTAACTTCACAGGCGCGTGGAGTGTTGTATAACTAGCTTATAGTGTTTACAATGATGGTGCCTATGCCGCTCCATATGGAAAAGGCGTGTCGCTTCATTGGTTTTTAGGGTTCCGTACACGAAGGGTGCGAAACGGGACCCTATTACTAGGGCCCTATCCCACAAACCGTAATAGCTAAAAGGTTGTAATTTTCACTAAATGTGTATATCTGTTGAAGCTACAACAGCAAATACTAAACTACACGAAATACTAAATAAATAAAGGTGTCCCCATACAACAAACATGATTGTCTTTTTTGGTACTATGGTGTCCCTCCGTGAGAGTCCGACTCGCTCTTGACCGATTATTTGTTTTTGTCCACAGGCGCGTGGCGACAACGACCCGATTGACGTCCTCGAGATTGGGTCCCGTGTCGCTAAGCGTGGTGACGTATATCCGGTGCGGGTTGTCGGAGTGTTGGCGCTCATCGACGAAGGAGAGACCGATTGGAAGCTGATCGCTATTGACGCCAAGTACATTCATCCATTATAACAACCCTATTAATAAAGAGTTGTGCATGGTGAAGGAGCGGGACAGAACTATACAGCTCTACAGGGTGAAACAGAAGGGTGTAGTTCACTTCTCTATTCAAATCAGCTGACCGCCCCGGACCAAAATGTATGGAGCAATGACATAGTGAAAGTTGCTCAGAATGATGTCCCTAACAACCCCCTAAAACATGACTACACCTTTCTGTTACACTCTGTATTGTATGTTAGCTATGTCCCGTTCCGCTGTTTACATCTTGCACAGATTTTTTATTAGTAGTAGTAGTTTAAGTTAAGTCTTTATCGCCTTATCGGTCGGAAAGGCCGATCGAGAACGGCTTAGCCACAGATTCGTTTATCAGCTCAGTAACACAAACTCCGCTCGCTTCGCTCGCTCCGCTGGTTGCGCGTCGCTTTGCTGGCGTAATCTAACCTCAAGGTTTCACACTGTATTCGTATTTCGGCTAATTTGACTTGAAAGAAACCCCCTGTTGCATTCAGAGCCTCAAGCAGGAATATTTGACATCGCGAAAAAAGTATTCGAGTTCAGATGAAATGAACTTTATGACATTGTACATAAGAGCCACTGACACTTAATTTCGAATACTTTTTCGATGCGTAATTTTTCCTGCTACCTACACCGATCTCGATCGGCCTAGGCCAGAGACTTATATATCCAAATTGGATAATCCAATTGACTGCTGCGGGGGAATGCGGCTCGCCAAACGTTTGTTGTATTCAACAAACGTTCGCATACGCAACCTATGTACGATGACGGGCCGCCAGACAGTTTCGCAGCGGCTGACCAATCACAGCTCTCTTACCTCGTCCCCCGCCGCCCGTAAATTGGTGAGTTGTGCTTCAAAGGAAAATGTATCTATTCGCTCTCCACTGGATAAGTGCTCCCTGGCCTAGGCAGATCTCGAATGGCCCGTCGATATGGCGGAGATATGGGGTATGATTCTCGCGCACTCGATATACCTTTAACGACACCTATATAATGAACTTAGAGTAAGGAGGGATTTGTCCCTAGTGACGTATGTCTTTAAAATATTACGGGGCAAAGTATCCAACGCGGATATTCTGCAGAGAATGGGTCTGTGCGTACCAATTGGGTACGTGCGAAGGTAGCGGCGCCCGCCCTTGCTGGCTGTGCCGCGCGCCCGTACTAACTTGCTGGGCAAGGCGCCGCTCACACGCGCACTCTCTACTCTGAACATGATAGCGGACGAGATAGATCTGTTCTCCTGCGCTCTGAATGAATTCACAAGGGTAGCACTTGCTATAATAAGCTATAAAATATGAAATAAGTATTAAATGTTACATAATACTACACTATCGCATTAGGTTAAGCCTGTAAAGATTGTGTACATGTGGATATATAAAATAAATAAATAAAAATATCGAGTGATTTTTTATAGGATTCACTCGTACCCATGGGGACGATAAGCCAAAAATATAAGACGCAATCCACACAGTCTCTCGCTAGCATCGTAGAAATGTAACCTGGTTAAATTGGAGGTCTTTAGCAGAGTCTATTCCGGGAAAACGGCGTGAGCATAATGTAAGTAAGGAACTTAATGGTCGCAAACAGACTTAGGCCCGATTTCACAAACAGTTAGGGGACACTTAGCTCTTTTTCATAGCTGTCTATCGATTGTTCCGGAGGTCGGACGCTTAAATTTAGGGGGTCCCATAGTGGCCTAGTTGACCCTTAAACTTAGGTCAAAGCGATACAACCGCTAGGTGGCCCCTAAAAGAAAATAAAGTGTCCCATAAAAGATAGGGATTGTTGGTGTAATCGGCCATTACAAATGTTATTTTGTACTCATTTTAGGGATCCACTGGCCAAAGGCGTAAACAACATCGACGACGTCGAGAAGTTCTTCCCCGGCCTGCTGAAAGCGACAGTAGAGTGGTTCCGTCTGTACAAAGTACCTGATGGTAAACCAGTCAATGTGTTCGCATTCGACGGCGAGGCTAAGGATAAGGAGTTTGCATATAAAATTGTTGATGAGGTGAGGTTAATTTTCTCCAAGTTGCGGTTTAAAATATTTTTGAGTTTTATTTTGTGATGTATTAATTTTAAGACCCTTTGTTGATTTTCAATGATCACCCCATGTTCAATATTTAAGTAAGTAAATGTAAATGTAGCCCATTAATGTCCGCACTGAGGGGCACAGGCCTTTACCGGGATCCGAGTAAGATTGATCCATATTCCATTTAAGTATAATGTGTATATTATTTGTCACAGGTGCACGAAGCTTGGAAGAAACTAGTATCTGGCAGTGCAGATGCAAAGGATATTAACAAGTAAGGATAGTTGTGTCTTTTCATTGTAGTTTAGTTACAAGACAACCTCATAAAAGCGTATTAAAAAGTTGGCATCACAATATTAATCCATGCCCCACCACTAGTTGTATCATGCGAGAGGTCCCGGTCCTGGGGTCGATTCCCGGCTGGGGATGAAAAAAAAACAAAAAAAATAATCCCCGTCTTGGATGTTTACATGGTTGTGATTTCGCTGTCTCTGGTTCCCACGAGTCGTGTGGGCCACGACACGATATCCAAGGGTAATGGGCCTATTAGACTACGCTGTCGGCAGGGTCCTGTCTGACTCACTGTCTCTTTCTAGTCGTTCCATATGAGTGAGACGTCTATACAAATCGGCCCTGCCGACAGCGTAATGTAATAAGCTCTTAAGGCCAGGCCAGAAGCAATGTATGCCTGTGTGTAATGGTAGATTCACACATGTCAGTGAAGCATCATCGTCAGTTCCGACACCGGCGATCACGGACTCTTTGTACTGAGTACTGACATGTGTAAACTGAAGCACTAATACAGGCGATTTTCTGACACCGAAAATAGTTCTGAAAGCTGCCATCAGATGGCTTTGTATCGACATGGGGTTGGTTTTTATATCGTTCATCCTTAATTTGTTTATAAAAAGGTGTTTAATGGATAGCTGGTGGTCACTTCCCTCACCAAAGTGCTTTTCTTTTTGTGAGGAAATTCGTACCTAGTTTTTCCGGAAAATTTAGTTGAAATTTCCAAAATATTTGTCACCAGAACGCAAACATCGGTTTCTTTATATGTCAAAGAGACTATACACAAGCTAAATTTGCATATATTGTCAATAATATTGTCAGTAAATTACGTTTCGTTCACCAAAATTTTACAATTTTCATTTTCGATTTCCAGAAAAACTACGCATTTCCTCGCAGAAGAAAAGCCCTTTGGTATGAAAAGTGACTGCCAGCTATCCATTAAACGCCTTTTTATAATCAAATTAAGGATGACCGATATAAAAGCCAAACCCATACCCCGACATCTAGTGACGAATTTGGAACGATTAAAGTTGTTTCTTTTTTTAAATCGCCCATTGAGCGGACAAGTCGGAAATATTAGAATGGGCTTTTAATATGTATGTTTATCTGCCTACAGACTGAACGTGTCAGTCGACGGCTGCAAGTCTCGTGTGGAGCGGTCGGAGGCGGCGGCCGAGCTAGCCCGCGCGCCGCCCGCCGGCCTGCCGCAGCCGATACCGACCACCGGTGAGTGTCAAACCACCCACACCTCGGACACTCCATAGAGCTCTCGTGAAATAATCACCTGTTATTACTACCACAGATAGGTACTATTCTAGAGTAGAGTAGTAGAGTTCTTAAAGTAAGGAGGTCCCGATAATGGACCTTGTAAGGGCACTGCAATTTCTTACAAACTAACTTATATCTAACACAGAGTTTCACTTTAATATTATACTAAACAGATAGACCACCTAGAACGAAATATGACACCGGCGTAAACTGAGATGCTACGGCAGCTTCTTTAGTTCGAGGCCATCATCGCTTGGTGCAGCACCATCGCAAAATTGCAAATACCACGAGATGGCGCTAAGATATATAGGATTTATTAGATTAGCGCCACCTAGAAGTATGTTAACTGAAACCATGTCGTTTAAAGTACAAATCTGACTCCTCACGCCATCTCTTTTTTACGAATGGTTACTAATTCTAATTTGTATGGGATGAGCACCCTGTGCTACTACATAGCCAAATGACGTTTGTACACGTGCAAATGTGTGCGCAAACTCGTTCGTTTGTGAATGTTTGCGTTCAGCCTGTGCTAAAGAGCCTGTGGTTCGCCCTCCGGTGCCAGGGGTGGGGTGCGGTACCTGAATCAGTGCGGGGGAGGGAGTGGCCGTTCTGTACGTAGTACTATTATCTCTTCTGTGGTCGTACCACAGCGGGGCAATTCCTGCGCTATTGAGGCCATGGCCGGAATATCAATTCGAGATACCGATACTCTCTATCAAGAATAATAAATTTGAACCTAGACATATTTTAAAAGAGTTACCTACGGCAGAGCTTCTTGCCCTTTGCTCCAACCCTAAGCTCACAACTTTCTTACGGGCGGTGGTATACAACAAATATTATATTTAGACTTTGACTAAGCGGACTGCATGGTTTTTTAGTCAATAAAACGTAACGAGTTTATGTCCAACCGAGATATATCGACTCTTTTTTGTTTTTGACCGAGCGAGCACGAGTTGCGAGCGAAGCGTGTCCGTTTCAGCTTGGGCAATGCTTTCGTATGTTTGTTGGTCATATTGCGTGATCGCTCGTTTCCAATGTCCATTCTAGAAATGCTACTGTGTAAAACAAAATATTGAGCATTGAATGTTTATGAATTAGTCGTTGAGCGATGATGTTTAATCACTTCATCAGTGAATGTAGATTGTCTTATCGGATAGAGCAAAATACAGAGTCTGATTAAGATCACGACAGAAAAGAGCCGAAACAAGCAACAAACAAAGATGATACATCACTATAATTTTGATAAAAATATCGATTTATCAACTGTGGTCTTTCAAGATATACACAAACGCAAATCATTGTACACAGTAAGTTATCCATTATCATTATCCAAGAAGCCCATCACCACATCAAAAAATGCCTGAAATACAGATATAGTTCATTAGCATAAGCACTTAGTTATGTACCTATAGGCCTATTCTCTCTAACAGGCGTAACTCTCTATTGTGTATCTTTGACATCCATCACAACACAAACCAGTGCCTGTAGACAAAGTTAAACGCTAAGGATAGCGAAACGAAACGATAACTTTTTATGTATGCGATTTGACATTTGGAATCGCTACGTGACGTCACCTTAGCGAAGCCAAATGTCAAATCGCATACATAAAAAGTTATCGTTTCGTTTCTCTAGCGTTAGCGTTTTAGTTTAACTTTGTCTAGAGGGGCAGTTCATGTTATTGTTTTTAAGGATGTTCGCAACCTTAAGATTTGCATTTACCCAATCAGATCGTAATTTTCCCACGATCTATGATACATATAGCGACTGTAATATGAATTTGAAAGAAATCGGGACATGTCAAGAGATACGGAATCGGGACATGTCAAGAGATACGGAATCGAGCTACAGTGTACCTTAGATAAGGCGCAATTTTCACTGACAGAAGATATGGCGCAGAACGAGAAAGAAAAAAGACAAGCATGCATGATTTCTGTCGATTCTCCTGTCTCCTGTCTCTATCTCGTGTTTTGTCTGTGGCGTGTCAGACTTGTCTGTCCAGTGGAGAATGTGACTAACTTTTTTTAATATTTTGTTTCAGTGGACAAGTGGCACTACCTATCCAACTTGTAACCGCGCATGTCGACGGCAACGTGACATAGTGATAAAACATATTCCCAGCACCAATAGTAAAATTAAATAAAAACAGTGGTATGTGCAAATGTCTGTTGACATTTGTCTAAATGAAGAGGCTATCTGATATACAGGGTGTAACAGAAGGGTGTAGTCATATTTTATGGGGTTGTTAGGGAGACCATTCTGAGCAACATTTACATATCATATCATTCTGAGCAATTTTCACTATGAAACCGATTTGATCAGAGCAACTTTAGTTTTCATTGCCCCACACGTTTTGGTCCGGGCGGTTGACTGATTTTTATAGAGAAGTAAAAATTAAAGTTGCTCTGATCAAATCGGTTTCATAGTGAAAATTGCTCAGAATGATGTCCCTACCAACCCCCTAACATATGACTATGTACACCTTCTATTCTTCCATTCTTCTATAAGGGGGTTGAAGTGCCTGCACGTGGCCCACATGTGCGGGGCCTTTGTACATGTCCCCTTCTCCCACTCTCTTATTTCAGCCAACCCAACTCCTGCACAAGTTGGAGTAGGAGGCCTGGATGTTCAAGGAGCTCCTGGGTCGATGATGCTTCTCCCAGAATCGCCATCCTGGTTTCAATTGTGGATGGACATGCCAGCAACATGTGCTCGACCGTCTCTTCCACTTCCATGCAACCCCCGCATAGGGGGCTGTCGGTTGCACCTGTAATTGTCAAGTGTTTATGTGCACCTTTCTGTTACACCTTGTATAGAAATAGTAGCATCGAACTGATTCTGAAGAGATGTGATCCTATGATATAACTGGATTATAGAAACATCAAATTAGACACTTTAAATATTCGATCGTAACGCCTTCAAAGTTTGCATAACTCTTCTCACTGTCACTCTGATACATTCTGTAAAGATCTCCTACGATGATGTGACATCTTCTGCCTCTATCTATCTCCTGTACAGATGATTCTGTCTCATTTTAAAACAAGGACACATTTATCGTAAACGGTCTATAAATGCGTTTTGCACTCTTTAGTGGTTTGTGATTGTTTTCTGTTTGTAAGAGTACTTTAATGTAAGTGATATTTATTACAGGTTTAATAAAGGTTGATCTTTTGGTATTTTTGGCTTGTTTTTATTGGCTTGAGTTTAAATGTGTTTAAAACTACTGATAGGACTAGATAACGTGGTAAGATAATTTATTTGGTTGGGTTGCTACATTATCGTGTGTTTATTTGATTTTAGCGTTCCGTACCATGAAAGGAACAAAGGGAACCCTTATTATAGGATCACTTCGTTGCGTGTGTCCTACTCGCTCTTGACTAAATGGGAATGCGATAGCATGGAAACTCGGAAAAAACGCGT
Source organism: Argyresthia albistria (assembly GCA_963457715.1). Lineage (NCBI taxonomy): Eukaryota > Metazoa > Arthropoda > Insecta > Lepidoptera > Argyresthiidae > Argyresthia > Argyresthia albistria. The sequence continues at coordinate 4,307,173 of OY735263.1, forward strand.
TTATTTTTTCAGATATGAATGAGACCTAGGTAGATCGATTTTTTACCCCTGAAAACTTCTAATTGAAAAAAACCGCACCGTTCTTAGGGTTCCGTACCCGAAGGGTGCCAAACGGGACCCTATTACTACTCGGCCTTCGCTGTCCGTCCGTCCGTCTGTCTGTCTGTCCGTCAGAGGGCTCCAACTTACGAACCGTAAAAGCCAAGGGCGAATTTAAGACGGTATTTTGTGTAATGTGAAGATTCCATCACAGTATTCACAGTACATACTTAGAAGCAAATCAAATTGTTAAAATATATGAATAAAATAACAGAACATGATTGAAACTCTTGTCTATTTCTGGCTGGAATTGCGAATTTTCTTTGTTGCGTTCGCTGAAGTATTTAAAGAAGACCTTCCTTGTTTGTTAGCTTTGAGGTCTATTTACACATATCAGGATCCCATAGCTGACCGCCCGGAGCAAAACATATGGAGCAATGAAAAAAAAAAGTTGCTCTGATCAAATCGGTTTCGTAGTAAAAGTTGCTCAGAATGGTCTCCCTAACAACCCCCTAAGATATGACGACACCCTTCTGTTACACCCTGTAGTGATTATAAGTATAATTTCATCATAAATGCTCCATTTGGTGCATCTTATAAAGCCAAGGACCTTTTACCATTACCGTCATTGTCAGTCCCAACAGTCCCAAGTCTCAACCCATCGAACAGAGGAAAATATGAAATATTTATCAAGGAGCCTGCATATTAAGCTCCAAGTCAATACCCGACGACGACGACACGCCTTTTCAAGAAACAAAATTTGTTACTCTTCTATCAATGTTTCTTGTTTCGGTCGCAACGCAGCCAGGGGCGAAGGGTCGCTCTTTTGAACGATAGGGGGTTGGGAAGAAGGCAGAGGGAGGGGTAAGCTGCTTGAAGATAGACTTCAATAGAGAATAGCGGAGCTAGAAGTGGCATGTCGAATAAGTTTTAAAAGCTCGATTTTATATCGACCTAATTCGTAGATATTTATTTATTGTAATAAAAAATTGAGACCACAAGTCCAATTAAAAGTTTACAAAGGCAAGCTAGCTTATATCCTAAGGTATTGACACTTTACGCAAAAATGGGTACGACTATCAGTTTTCAGAACTTGTAAATATTGTCTTGTGCCGGCCATGTTTGAAATCTTATCATCATATCAGAGTACAGCTACTTGGCTAAAGACCTACCTCTTGGGATTTGAGTACCTACATTGTGATAATGTAATATTCGTATTGCAGTTTTGATAAGCGCGTGTGTGTATCTATCTATGTACTCGAATTGAATTTGCGTTTTATCTTCCTACTTGTAATGAAAATACTGTGAAGTTCAGGGTCACTATGTTCTCGTAAAATCTTTCACTTTAGTTAGTACGAGTACTGGGAAGTGAAAAATCAAGTTGCTCTGATCAAATCGGTTTCATAGTAAAAGTTGCTCAGAATGATGTCCATAAAAAAGTAGTTTCTCATTTTACAAGTTGTAGATACAAACTAAAATACTTCACGGGGGTTAGCGGTTAGCTACCAGCCGAAGATGAACAAAAAATCCCTAGATTTTGCCTATTTATGTGTTTGTGACTTCGCATTTTCTTGTTAGACAAGTACCACCACAACACATGGTAGGTACCATAGCGTGGGAGTCGTGGGACCAAATAAAGTAAGTTAAGTACCTATTATTTAGGTGTAAGTATTATTTTATTACGCTAGGATACCTACTCTCGTAGGAACCAGAAAGAACGGCAAACAAACAACACGTAATTTTATAGTCAGCTTTCCCTGCCTAAAACCTGTCTCTCAGAGACACAAACATACTAGGCACATACCACCCGCGGTATCCCCGAATCCTGTCATGCGCGGTAGGAAGCCTCACGCCAGGATTGCGTCAGTGCGCGGCGCAAGTCCCCAGCGACGAGTCTACCCGGGAACTGTTATAGCTCCAGTAGTTGTAGCTGGATAACAGCATGAGAGTGTTAATAGCAGCGCTGTGCCTCGTCGCGGCCGCCGCTAAGCCCGATTTGGATCAGGACTTCGAGTTTGTTGAGAATTCGGTAAGTAGAGCCATTAAAGGAGCTATGTTTTAATGTAGTGTAGTGTTTCTAGCCAACGCTATGATAAGATGGATATGTCTGACGACACCCTGCTTCGGGAAGAGATCTTCCTACCCATGTATCTACTACGTATGTACATTTACTCTCTGCTATGTACTAATTAAGCCTTTGGGCGCCTACATACATTAAGTAATGCTCCGATTTTCTCCCTTTAACTGAAAGCAGTGTGTGTGCTGTTACTGCATATGTGTGTGTGCGTGCTCTAATTTATTATCTGTCATTGTAGTACCTACTGGTGACCCATGAATTCCAAATAATCTTACTCCTTGTAGGTACATGCATCCTATCCTAATATACTATCCATCCCATCTTATATTATTTACGTTGTAAACAAATGATAAAAGATATGTGGGAATTAGAAAACTAATTACCTACAAGACAGAATCAAAAAGCTAGTGCTAGCAGTATGAAAGGTGACTAGGCTAGGGTCAGGTTGCATATATGGGTGCCTATCAGGTGCAGAGTAGTAGGTAAGTGAAAGTGGTACCTAGGTACCAGAGTTTATCTATTTCTGTAAGTAATTATCAAATTAAGCAGGTAGGTATACAAATTATTTAAAAACTTAGTTGTAAGTATCTTCAAAGATAGATAATTTACTTCTATGCACTTTATTTGTAACTAAATAAAAGCATATCTACATCTATATCGAACTTTTCAACACAGACAGACAATCGCCTGAGAAGTTACTTTAAATAGTTACAGTCGAATAATGTGCACACTCGCGCAAAATTACCCGAAGGCTGATGATGATGATATATTTCGTTTTGCAGGCCATAATATATCTGGTAATGGTAGTTTGGCTGGTCATCACATCACGATCGGGTCTCTCATCGAGCCCTTGAAACAGGTCCGACTCGGTCCAAGACTCAAGGGCGGGTTTTGTTTGAAAACTGGTTCCACGCCCGTGATTTGACCTCCTCCAAATGATTAACAAGGACAGTTCAACTTATTGTTTACAAGCCGACGAAAGCCATAGCTAATGATAGGATTAGATTGATTGAGTAGGTACCTATTCAACGTAGAGTTGTTGAGCTTCTGTTTGTTAAGTATCTAATAGATTAAACATGGGTATAGTAATTTTTAACAATAAGTTTTAAGAAGTTAATTATACGTAATTTGCCATTATCCGGAAAGTGCAATATTAATAATGTAGACTTGGAATAAAGTCTTTATTATAAAGATCAAAAAATCAAGTCGGGTTCGGGCTAAAACAAATACGGTAAGTACACGGGGTGGCTTTGAGCATGCGCGATGTTTAGTCGGTCAATTATTTAGTCGACCTTCGAGGTCCCCTGAGTCACGATATCAGTTATACTTGCGTTATACTTTGTAGGCTTCCTGATGAGGTCAGCAAGGGTCAATTTGCCTTTCGCCGTTAAAACTAAAGTTTACCAAAGTTAAACACCAGTTTAGTAGCCACACGCACAAAATGCTTCTCATTTGAAGTGGCTCTTAAAATTTAATTCTGATGCTGGTTCTGATTGGTCAGGACTCCACGAGACAGGTTATACCTAGTGTGGAGTCTGCAAGCAACTATGTATAATGATAATTGTAATTTGTTAAATAAAATATTTGATTTGATTTGGTTCCTGAAGGGCTTATATCCGTATGACTAACCGGCTAATCAGTAGTCATGAGGCAAAACGAAACGTCAAACAGATAAGTAATTTAATTTAAGAGTTATACTTAAATCTGCAAATTGAAAACGGTAGGCTTCACTATGTAGGCTAACAATATAGATAGTTTCCTAACCTCTCTGTCTGTTTCAGGAGATCCAATCTAACGCGGTTCACTCGCGGAGGCCTCGCCAATATGTCTTCGATCCCAAGGGTAAGTTTGACACAACTTAACTATGTTAAAGTTTACCGAACCGAAGTCTGTTTATATTTGTCCACAGGGACCAATTACATGATGGTAGGACATTCCAGTAAAGCTTTCGCCAAGAGTCCGGATTCCGGAATGGCTGTCTGAATTCAGTCGATCCAGAAAAGGAAATAATCCTCAGGCCCCAAATTCTCGCGCTCTATCGAGTTTATCTCCATGGTCGAGATATTGGAAGGCTTAGATTACCAAGTATCTCCGTCAAAAACGATCTCAATTCATATATATTTCATATCTCGGTTAGTGGTAAGGAGGATCGCGAAAATAGTTAATTTTTTTAATGGAGATATTCGGAAAGTAACACGAGATGTTGGAAATTGATAAAATATGTGATGTCGCTGTTTCTGGATCCCACGAGCCCTCGATACAGGGTGGGGCTAGAAGCAATGTATGTGCTTATGTAAAGGGTGTTGTTCAAATTAGAAATGGATCTCCTGTAATAATTTTATAGTATCCTGTGTTTTTGGAATAAGCGTCTTCTATAGCCCTATTAATAATTGTGTGATCCAAGTGGCGGCGGTCCAAATCAAAATCCTGTAGGTATAAATGTTTTTGTTCAATGTTGCAGACCCGCTATGCGCAGGAGTGGCGTGCGCGGCGGGCGAGGTGTGCGCTGTGTTGCGCGGCCGACGCGCATACTGTGTGCAGCCGCGCGCCAACGCCAATAGCGCGCCGATAGAGACGTGCGTATTCCTTGTATTTATTGTCCAATTTACATTTTAATGGTAATAATGGCCGGAGCTTATGCAAATGGCTAAAGATCCATCAGGCAAGTAATTCGTCGTTTAAGCCGGTTATGCCTGTCCTGCCCAAATAACGGCCAGAAATTGTGGCGACATTGGCGAAATTAACCTAAATTGATAGACCGCCATTAATTGAATTGAATATTTAGTGCTAGTTAGAGCTCTCTCGTCTTTTTAGTGCATTGAGTTATATTTAAATCAATACACCCCTGCCTCTATATTCCAGCGACGAAGATTCACTGCTCCCAGACACGGATGACGTATTCTACGATAATAGCGTACGCGCCGCTGACCCAGACCTTGACCTAGACCGTGACCTTGACCCCGTGAAGCCAGAGCGGTGAGATATTTTTCATAAATAAATGATTTTGTTCATGATTTTAGCAAAATTATGGAAATCCGAAAAATCCATATTTCTAAGTACTTACTTACTCGAAAGCAGTAAAAAAAATGGGAAACCTATTTTCGCCCTACGCCGTTTGTCTATCGTCAACGTCAACGATAAACAGTAAATGTAACGGCGCCGTAATTTTTATGATTTTCGACAAGTGTATCGTTATTTCGGACAAGTCTCAAAATGTATACTTTGAATTCAGCACTAGCGGTTTGCAAAGATCTCACACCACACAATAATGATTAATTAATGAGGTCATCTTGGCCGTGTTTCATTAAGTCCCATTATAATTTTTTGGAACTATTCTTCTACTCTACGTACTTTCAGTTGCGTGGGCTGCGGTCGCGTCCGTTCCGTATTCCTGTGCGGTTCCGACAATCGAACCTACTCCTCCCTGTGTCGGCTGGACCTGCATAACTGCGTGCGACGCCCCCGGCCTCCGGTCACCCTGGCCTGTCGGGGCGACTGCCCCTGTCGTAGTGTGAGTATACACAAATACATCCAAGGTACTACATAAATCCTACTCTCAGTATTTTTAAAAGTCGTGTGAAGAAGCATTACCTGTCTTTATAGAATTATAGGTAGTATGTATGTATAGTATTTATTAGTTTATGTATATTATATAAATATATTTCATATTTATTTATATAAGTATGCACTAGTTTATGTAGTCTATTGATTTGTAAGTAATAATTATATGTATTGTACACATGGGTCTACTCCTGCTCAGCAATCCACCTGTCTCATCCCTATTTGGTTTGCTGGAAGAGATCTCTTATTAGAGATAAGCTCGCCTTTGTACACGTTTTCTATGTTTTTTACTGTCCTATGTAACTTTTTGTGTGCAATAAAGAAATTATGAAATCCGTCAGGTGGCAATTGGATTCTCAGGGTCTTACTACAAAAAATAAACTCCCGTTCAACACCTGTTTAAAATCCAAAATGTTTGGAATTAATTGGGATTTGACGGTTGTTTTGAGGTTAAACAACGTTTTTAGGGTTCCGTACCCGAAGGGTGCCAAACGGGACCCTATTACTGAGACTTCTCTGTCCGTCCGTCCGTCCGTCCGTCTGTCACCAGGCTGTATCTCATGAACCGTGGTAGCTAGACAGTTGAAATTTTCACAGATGATGTATTTCTGTTGCCGCTATTACAACAAATACTAAAAATTAAAAGAAATTTAATATTAAGGGTGGCTCCCATACAACAAACGTGATTTTTTTTTGCTCATTTTTGCTCGATATTGATAATGGTAGCAGGTAGACGCTTAAAATGTTCACAATATATTTAGGGGGGGCTCCCATACATTTTTTTTGCGGTTTTTTATAGATAATGGCACGGAACCCTTCGTGCGCGAGTCCGACTCGCACTTGGCCGGTTATTTTTTTGTGGTAACGGTCACATAACTGCGGGGACATCCTAAATTTTTATTCAATTCAATTCAAGTAGTTTATTTGCTTAAATCAGACACTATAATCCAATTGACTGCGTCTGCGGGGGAATATACGGCTTTCCAAACGTTTGTTGTATTCAACAAACGTTCGCATACGCAACCTATGTACGATGAAGGGCCGCTACGTCCCCCGCCGCCGCGCCCGTAAATTGGTGAGTTGTGTTTCAAAGGAAAATGTATCTATGCGCTCCCCAATGGATAAGTGCTCCCTGGCTTTAAATACACATATTACAGGTATAGGTATTAATACGTGTTATTCATTATTTGTTGTTATAGCGGCAACAGATATACATTATACACATTCTGTAAAATTTTCAACTCTACCTATTACGATTCGTGAAATCTATTTCTCTTCCCTCTGACGGACAGATACGGTCAGACAGACGGACGGACAGCGGGGGCCCGGGTAAAACAGAGTCCTCTTTCACACCCTTCGGGTACGGATCGCCGTAAATTTATCGCGTACTTATAGTTTTGGCGGCAAATCTACACTAACTGAGACAGAGTCCCTGGGTGCAGCCCGGGGGCATAAGCATTTACTTGAATCCTAGTAAGATTTTTTTTTTTTTTTTATTTATTTATTTATTTATCTAAACACACAATATCATTACAGGTGAGGAACCTAATTCGACATTGCAGTTATCAATTGATTAAATACCTAACGACATCACAATCTATAACTTATAATGCATAATGCCACCCTTGTAAATTCAGTCAGAGCGCAGGAGAACATGTCAATCTCCTCCGCTATCATATTTAGTGTTCGGAGTGTGCGCGTGAACGGCGCTTTGCCTAGCAAGTGTGTGCGCGCGCGCGGCACGTGCAGCAACCCCGGGTGTCGGCGCCGATGCACGTAGCCGTCCGGTACACATAAACAGATTCTACGCAGGATATCCGCATTGTAGATTTTTCCACGTATTAGCTTGAATAGGTAAGTGGCTAACGCCAAATCCCTCCTCACTCTTAGTTCATTGTACCCAGTCATGCCTAAGGTAAACAAGGTTGGGTACATTAATGGGTACAACGGATAAACCCCATACTGTTTTAAATATAAATATCTAATAAATTTGTTCTGGATTCTCTCCAACATATCAATATATTTATTTTCATATGGAGCCCAAATTACCGCATTGTGTTCAAAATGGCTTCTCACCAACGCGTTATATAAAACTCTAATCGCTTTGATGTTTTCAAAATGTTGTACCCGTCTTAGTATAAAACCTAAATTCCTGTACGCTTTTTTACAGCTTTTAATTATATGATCTTTAAATGTCAAATCAGCCCTAAGCGTGACTCCTAAATCCTTAACTTCGCTGACTCTTTCCATTGGGGTCTGGTTGACTTGGTAGTTGTTCACCATGGGAGTGCGCGACCGAGTAAAAGTTATTGTGACACACTTCGAGTTGTTGAATTGCAGCCGATTTTCTTCACTCCAGGCCACTACTCTATTAATATCGTCTTGCAGCTTTCCAGCATCCTCCAAATTATTTATTGTTAGTGACAGTTTAAGGTCGTCTGCGAACAACAAACATTTACAGTTCTGTACCACCTCAGGTAGATCATTAATCATTAAAATGAATTGTAGCGGACCCAGATTACTCCCTTGGCTTACTCCTGATCTCGTTAAGTATGGTTCAGACTTATATCCATTATATTCTACATACTGCTGCCTCCCACTCATAAAACTACAAAAGAACCTAAGTAGGTGAGGAGTAAAACCAAAGCCAGCAAGCTTCCTCAATAAAACGTCGTTGTCGACCAAATCAAAAGCTTTTTTGAAATCAAAGTACGCCGCATCAACTTGCAATCCACTATCTACTGCTGGTACTATTTCCGTCATGTAGCTAAGGAGGTTGCTGGTGGTACTTCTCTCCGGGCGGAACCCATGTTGAGCCTCTGACAACTGCTGGCTGACCTGTGCAAATAGTGATTGGTGGATAGCTGCTTCTAATACCTTTGCTGGAGTTGAAAGTACAGCTACAGGTCTGTACTCTTCCACATTCGGTCCCGCTCGTCCCTTAGGAACAGGCACCACTCTTGTTGTCTTCCATCTGGCTGGGAATACCGCTTCGCTTAAACTCAGATTGTATATGTGAAGTAAAGGCTTCGCTAATACTGATCGACAATCCCTCATGATGTAAGGTGGGATGCCGTCTGGTCCTGCTGATTTCTTTGGTTTGAGTTCTCGCAATGCGCGCTTAACTTCACCCAAAGTCAGTCTATCCAGATGTACCCTCGCAGCCCCATTCTCGTCCCCAGCTTCTGCTACTGCTGCGTCCACATCTAAGACCGCTGAATTTGTGCTATATACAGAGTAAAAGTATTTGGCATACTCTTTTGCGCACTGTTCCCCGGTTAGAACTTCTCCCTGTTTCAAAATAGTTTGCGCGTTACGCGTGCCTTGTTTTGATTTAACAAAGTTCCAGAAAGATTTTGGATCCTTTAGTACGTTCAGCTCAACTTTTCTTTGATACTGGTTTAGGTTAATCATAATCATATTTTTAACTCTTGCCCTACATTGAGAAAAGCGATCATAATCCTCTCTTGACTGACTAGATTTAAACTTTTTATGTAACCGTGCCTTTAGCCTTATATCCCGAATTAATTCGATAGTATACCACTCGGGATAACTGTACCTTGGGCTTGCTCTATCTCGCTTTTTTTGAGGAATGCAATCATCAAATATTGTATAAAGCTGTTCATAAAAATAATTCAAACTTGATTCTAAGTCTAGGCGATATATTTGAGTCCAGTCTATAGTTTCAATCGATGAATATAGCCTGGGAAAATCCGCTTTATTAAAGTTCCAATCCGTCGCGCGAGTTTCATCTGCCGCGGTCGCCGGGCCGTCGTCGTCATGTTGGTGCGTTGTCGCGGGCACGCACTCGACATCGCGGCGCGAGAGCCGGCGCCGCCGGCGGCGCAGCGTGATCTCGAGCGGCGGATGGTACGCGTCAACCGGCAGTAGCGGCTGATCCGCCGCACACACGCACACTTCTTCCGAGTTACCCGGTGTACTCAGCACCAAATCTAAAGTCCTATCATTGCAATTTTTAACTCCGTTACTCTGACTGAATCCACAGTATGTTAGCAAATATTCATAGTAATTAATTGTATTAGAAGAACAGGAACATAAATTAAAATCACCTAATATTAAAACTTCGCTATACCTATTACAAAGTTGTTCAATCAATCTAAACAATACCATGTACTCAAAATCATTACTATTAGGCGGTATGTATACTACACAAATCAACGCCAAAAATCTATTACGTAAGTACGCCGCTGCGCATACGACTTCGAACACGCGATCGTCTATTATGACGTCACCCGGCAGAGGCACTCGGCGCAGTTCGAATCGCGGTGTGGCCACTAAAAGCGCTCCGCCCTGTTTACGGCCGTCCGCTCGATCACAACGCACGATGCTGTAACCAGGCGGGACCAATTCCGCGTCGTGAATGGAATCATTACATCCTGTTTCTGTTATAGTAAACAGATCAGCAGATGATGTTGCCACACTTGTATAAAAGGACTCCAGTTTGGTTCGTAGACCTCTAACATTTTGGTAGTAGATTTCTAGGGGGGTATTATCCTTTTTGTGGTTTGTAATATGTCTGATCTGGTGGTCTACGATCTTCTCTCCGAAACCACACCCACTCGCAGTATTCTATTTTTTCGTCCCAGTGTTCTGGTTCATTCAGTATCTCGTACTTACTTTCCGGTACCGTCACAATAAACGACGCATAATTCCTCTCCTTTTTATGCTTGATTGTATCAACCTTTATCTGATTACTTTCCCCACATATCTTCTTCACAAAAGCCTCCATCTTTTCAACTGATACGTCCTTTTTTACTTGCCAGACATGTAAGTACTTAAGTCTCTGTGTTCCTTGGATTTCTTTTGAATTTGTACATTTTCCCTTTTTAACCTCAGAACTCGGGTACCTGGTTTTCTTCCTGGTGACTGTCTGCCACTCATCTTCTTGTGTCTTTCCTATATCTCCCTTATTAGCTTGCTCCTCTTTGGAAGTTCCTGCCCGTTGCAGTTTCGCGTTTTCCGTGGCCTGACCTTTAGAAGTTATTTCTTTCGCAATCTTTGCATAAGTAGCAGGCTTACCTGGAACCTGCAAAACCTCTACTAAGCTATCTTCCGGAATTTCCGTACAGACCTTCTTTCTTAGGAGACTTTCAATTTTATCCAGTTTCTTAGCGTTTTCTACAACTACCGTCATATTTTTGCGGAGGTCCTCCATTTCCAATTGAATATTACTTAGCTGCACTTGAAGTCGCTTAAAGTTCCTCATCTGTTCGTCCTGTTGAGACTTAATTTCATGTCGGAGCTCCTTAATATTGTGCAAGATATCCATCTCACTATCCCCTCCCACCAGGTCTTCATTACGAGATCCTCGCGGCTGCATGTTCACAAAACTCTTTGGAGTAAATGTCTTATTCATCAGATTTTCCCTTATTGGAGTATCCACGTTGCCCCTCTTCGGTTTACTGCATACGCATGAAGGACATACCCAGGATTGTTTGGATTCCTCACTCAGCTCCACAAATTGACAATTTGTCAATCCCATACAGTTACTGTGGTACAACTTCTTGCACTCCTCAATGGAACATTCCATGAACGACAAATCACATATGGCCTTATCACAGCCATTACACTTCGTACCCATTAATTAAGTTTGCGAATTAATAAACTTTACGAATAAATAATGTATCGCACTCACAGCCGAAAACACAACCGTTCGCTAGCGCTCGCTCGCGACTCGTGCTCGTATGATGTTTGTATACGTGCAAATGTGTACGTAAACTTTGCTAGGGCTGGTGGCGCGGCAATTGCAGCGATAATAAAGGTCGTCACTAGTCCGGCGTTCAGCCCTGTCTCGATTGAGTCATATCCCGCCAGGTTAGTGGCCTTATGATTCAGCTAAAGTCGAGTATAATTTTTGTTTTCAGGATTAAATATAAATTCCTATTTACTTTAATCCTATTGATATTATCCCTTGATACTATCCCTTGAGTATTATTTATGTTTTCAGGAGCCGGCGCGACGTCGTCGCTTGGAGATGACTCACAATGAAGTACTGTTGGAGAAACCGCACTCCAAATCTGGCAATCCACAAGGTACGAAGCTCTACTCTATGCTTTCTAAAATGCTGCCTTTTGTTTTAGCTTGCAAATGAATATATCTACATCTTTTGATTTAATTCTTTATTTGGAACCTCTAGCAGTAGGAGTAGTGTGACATAGGTACCCCAGGCTACTTATGAGTTTTAGATATATCACATTATTTGCACAACTAGTTTCAAAAGTTCTTTACTAGTTGATATTTTTACAGGGTGCTTGGAGTATGGAGCGACAAATTTTTTCTGGGGAGTAGAGGACATCATTCTGAACAACTTTCACTATGAAAGTGATTAGATCACATAGCAACTTTTTTTGAAATCTCAATACATTTTGGGCCGAGCGGTTATCAGATGATTTGTATAGAGAAGTGAAACATAAAGATGCTCTGATCAAATCGGTTTCATAGTGAAAGTTGTTCAGAATGATGTCCCTAACTACCTACTATACATAATACCTACAATATGTTTTTCTTTTTGGGAAATAAATAAATTTTTCATTTTAAAAAAATACTCCCGAAAATGTTTTGTCGCTCCATACTCCAAACACCCGGTATTAAATTCTAGGTAGAGCTCGTCTAAGCTGAAATGACGCGCCCCACTCCTTGGTTTTGTATTTACTTGCAATAGGACGTTAAATTCTAATACCCTCATTGTGTCTTTCTCTGTCGGCAGATGTACCCCCAGGCTGTTCATTGGACGCACTGGCAGCTAGACTACTTGATTGGTTCAGCGTTCTTCAGTCGTCGCCGCAAACGAATCAAGCGAGACACACTCATATAGGTAAATGATCGAAAGTTTATCATTCATTCACCACAACACAAATCGTATACACTTTGCTTGCAATCTATTTACGATCTATTTGCGATTCTTTAGGAGCATACCAAATGACGCCATTTTGGGTGTTTACGATGCGATAGCGATCCAATATAAGTGCGTTTCTCAGAGCAGCATCGGGCCCCAGAACTAGCGTTTGCCAGCGGCTTCAAAAAGTTCTCGGACTGTTTCGACTGCTTTTTTCGTTCACCCATTCACTCATTCATTCATCATTGGATTTGCCAGCGTAGGTATTTAAGTAACACCGAGCTATAATGTCTCACCGTCATAAATAAACACAGACTAAAACAGTATTAAAGGACATTGCCAAGATTTGTACCAAGTGTTCATATTCATATATTTATTTGTAAACACGTACATGGGGGTTACAGGTGGAGGTGTAAATACAAGTAGCGTACATGCACCCTGAAAGGGTATAACAAAGTTTGCGGTATAACAAAGTGCTGCCTAAAATGCTCATATAGTGCATTTCCTCACTCAGATCAGATCATCACTAATCTGTAATACAAAGTGCATAAAAATTTATCCCAAGAGAAAAACAGGATTTTGTTTTGAATATTTTTGTAGGAAAAATTTTACTTATTAGCAAAAAAAATACTAATCAACTTTTAAACAGTTATTTTGAGTCCAATTGTAATAGGTTGGGGACAATGTCTTTTCGTATTTCGTCTTGTAATTAAATATGATACAGACAATTAAATAGTTGTTGCCAAGCCGACATACTTTGAATTTTGACGCATGCACCTCTCGACTTTCGTGTGGAGGCGTCTACCACGTCTATCGAGTATGCCTTTATGCCGTCTTACCATGCCGTTCACAATATTACAGACAGCGGATTCCCCGCCGGCTGTCTGCCCGAAGTTCGCTGGATGTTCTCGCACCTGGACACGGATGGAGACGGCGTGCTGTCCGCAGATAACTTGTATGCGCTGAGTAAGTATCGTGTTGTCAACTTGAAGCCATCTTCTTGTGGTGCCTCTCCACTACTGGAGGTTGGTCAGTTCTTTGTACTCCTCTCTGTTCTTCGCCAAACGCATCAGCTGTAAAAAGCCATGCCATGAATAACGTGATTAATTGAAGAAACGAATCTAATGGAAGCATCAAAAAGCATGCTTTCTCACTTGTATATATAAAGCAGTCAGTAGTGTGCAACTGAGTAAGTGGTTTCGTTTGTTTCATTCGATTTGTTTCTGTAGTCTGTACGGAGATCGGCACAGACGGAGATCGTTATAGACGGACACTGGGGCAGACAGATCGAGATGGGAGATAGGGACAGGCGGACATCGGGACAGACGGAGACGTGTACAGACGGACATCGGGAGTCGAGACAGACGGAGATCTCGACAGGAGATCGGGACAGACGGAGATATAGACAAACGAGCATCGGGACAGACGGAGATTGGGACAGACGGAGATCCACGCAGGAGATCGGAACAGACGAAGATCGGGATAGGAGATTCATTTCTGCACTGACTTTCTTCCCTCCCTTTATCTTTTTTTTTTCCTGTCATGCCTAGGTTTGCTGGAAGAAATCTCTTTATTTGACATAAGCTCACCATTGTACATGTAAATCTATCTTTCTGTAAATTTTACGTGTTTTTTTTTTATGTTTTTGCGCAATAAAGTATAAATACCTAATAATTTTATTTATTTATTTATTTATTAAGGTTTACCAACAGATCTTACACAATACACACAAATGGAAAAAACAGTACATCTAGCTATGTGTAGACCCAATTATAGGTGAACACAACATACCTACATTAAAAAAAAAAAGATACGCGTGTAGCACCGTACACGTGTTAGAAGTAAAACTTCTGTAGCTAGATCATTGAGTGGTACCTATACTATACACCTATACCTACCTATACTAAAAGAGATTTAAATTTCCAATTTTGAGATCCAATCTCTGCTTCAAGTTACTTTTAAGTTTCAGACGTCCGATTATTTGAAATTATTTTATACTTGTACTTACTTTTAATACGTCATGTCATTTATTTCCCACCATTCCTTATCTACAATTTGTCGCGCTCGTGGTGATATACTTAACTCATTCAATAGTGTCACTACTATTTGCATCTCGCTCAGATTATATACCATCTGACGTCACGTCTTTAAGCCGTCTCGCTCAAATGTATGCATTGCTTTGCTTGTTTTAGAAATCCATATCGACCCGTGTGACATTGATGAAACTCTTTTCTTACAAACTGTATGGATCGCATCGCACAGCTGTCAAACATAAGTTCCGGTTCCAACAAAGAGGTTGAACGAAGTAGTTTTTGGTCACGTCACTGGTTTTGTTTATCCCAGCCAGCGGCGGCGGTGGCGGCGGCGCCATCTTGGCCATACCGGAAATCAAGAACTCGTGGAAGAATGCTTAAAATAATTTTTATTTGTTAACGTTTCATCAGGTTTTTCTCTCACTAATTAACATTCTTTATTGTACGAATGTATTATTATCTTATCTGATTAGTTAAAAACCGTATTGAAAATAGTTGCGGTTTTAAAAGTCTTCAGCCGACCCTGACGTCACCGATTCCAATTTCCGTTACATTTCTTAGCCACTCGTGATAGCACCCGGCTAGTATGAATTGAAAAGCAAATATATGAATAACCCACAGTTGAGAGGTTAAATAAATTTTACCCCCGTGCCCCAAGAAGTTTTACTTCAATAAAACATTTCAAA